>QLPD01000956.1:0-10600 GCA_003314085.1 Hymenopellis raphanipes | reverse complement strand
CTAACCCTAACTGGTGTACTGAACAATAGTATAGCAAGGAATTGCACTTCGTTCTCGGGGGTATTCACGACCCCGGGATATTACACGGGGATATTCGCTCATGGAATATCCTGATTGACGACTTTTATCACCTCTACATTGCCGACTTCGACCGAGGTAGCTTCCAAGGAACAGAAGAGAATTTTGCTGAAGAGAAAACGCGTTCAGTGGATAGCTTCATAGCGGGGAAATATATCGATGAGGATGAGGTCATTGGGAGCGATGATCTCGATTAACTACGAAACAGTTTACGCCTATATACATAGGACTCGTGCTCAGAGCATAGCGTCTTGGGCATGCGCGTTTGCGACGAAATATGTCCGACAATCCGCACAGACGTGCTAACCTGCTGAGGCTTTGTGTACGGCCTTCAAATGTTCAGCCCATTTTTTGCCTCAAATGTAAGAAAATCGATAGTTTGACTCGAGTTTGACGAGGAGGTATCTCCTTCAAGTTAGAGGAAACCCTTTCCGGGCCGCAGGACCGATGCCGAGCAGTTGACAAAGATCCGTGAATGTGTTGGTTAACTTCGTTCACACGCGTAAAACCTCTGCATCGCCTATCTGGGCACACTCTCACCTCTACAGCGTGTCACTGGATGGGGATGCTCTCCTGGCCTCGTGCCGGGCCCCCGCAGTTATTTACAGCAAATATTCAAATTCCATGCTCTCACTTTAGCTCTCTGGAGATTCCTTCCTTCCTTCCGACGAGTTCCAGAGCATCCGAAAAAAGCAGCCCGTTCCAGAGGGCTACTGATTTCATTTACAACAACCAACAGACTGCATCCTGTCGACTTCCATACGTAAACCTCCCCCGCATCCTCGTTCTCGCGCAGGATCAGTCGTATAACGACGTGCTACGCCTTTCATCCATCGACCTAGAAGCGTTTGGCGTCAGTTACTCGATTCAAGTATCCCTTGCTAACCAATCTTCTCACCAATCTCGTTTAATCAATTCCCAAGTGCATGAATTCGGCCCCGCACTACACTCGGCGACCTTCGTGTTCTCTTCTCTCAATATCGTACAGCTGGACAGTCGACTATTTAAGGGATAACACCTCATTGCTCTCATCCAGCGCTCTACACGATGTGACCCTCTCCCTGTCTCCTCGTCTATGCTCTCGTGTTTGCGTCTCTGGCTTAAGTATCTCGTTAACGGAGCGGCCTTAGCCAGCAACAGCGCACCACTCAAATGGATGAACTGCGGTAGGCAAGCCGCAACTTTCATTCTCCACCCGTCCTTCAAAGCCTCACTATTTCTCATAAAGGGGATACTCACAATGCCGTGCAATTTGTCTCCCCGGAAGTCAACCCCGAAATCCCGATGCCTGGTAAAACCTACACAGTAAAACTCACTGCGGCTATCTCGAAACCCATAGAGGTGTGTGCTCGCCGCTCGACATCATGGATCGCGATCTCGACGCTCAAGTTGGTGAGTCTTTGCGATTAATGAATAATTTCATCCCCTGATTAGAGTTGAACGCACAAAATCTCGCCCTATGGCGTCAAAGGCAATCTCCCTCACGAGTGCCATCGTCTTTCTCGGAGTCCACGTAGCCATCCTGCTCTGGTTGGTCTGGGGTATCAACCAGTTGGCGTACGTACGCTCCTTCGTCCTTCAACATGACCAAGCTCAGCGGATTGCAGTTTGAAAGTCCTTGTAGCCGTCGTACCACTCGTTCTCGGATATCCTTTGGTGAAGAGAATCACGTATTGGCCGCAGGCGTGGCTTGGTAGGTCGTCATTACCTCTTCCAGGTTCAATACCGAATAGGATTCTGGCGTTAGGTCTTACATGCAATATGGGAATTCTTTTCGGCTGGGCTTTAGTCACGAACGAGCTTCCCATGATTGCATGGGTCCAGTATTTCGGAGGTTGGTGGTATGTAGTCCGTTATGTATTCACGTTGTACACTAATAATGCCTCATCCTTAGCGCGACGGTGTGGGGCGGTATGTCCCCGTATCCTTCTGTCTCGCCTTTTATTCATTTCTCAGATACCCTGTACGCCTTCCAAGACGCCAAAGAGGACGCTCAAGCCGGTATCAAATCGACTGCAGTTCTCTTCGGCCCGCGCCTGAAATCCCTTCTGCCAATGTTCGGTGCCGGCACCATTCTCGCATTCGCGGCCGCTGGTGTTCTCGCAGACCAATCCTATGGGTATTTTGTCATCAGTGTCGTGGGTGCTACGACCCATTTGGTGTGGCAACTCAACGGTGTGGATATGTCGAGTCCTGAGAGCTGCACACGAGCAGTGAGCTCCAGTTTTCAGATTCCACGTAGCGGGTGCTCGTCACAGTTTTTTAGGTACGGCTTTTACTTCGGCGCCGTCGTGGAGGCTGGGCTGCTCTTCGACTACTACGTTGCCGCTGCAGTACTTGCCGACAACTAGCCGCGGCCTGACAGATGGCGGAGACACTCAAGAAGGATGTAGGCAAGAGTTAAATATAGAAATGACCTGTTCGCATTCTGAGACCCGCTACATTAACGCGTGATGTACAGGAAGCGATCGAGGATAGGTGGACTATCTAGTACAGTCCTAGCGTACAAAACAACTGAGAAGTAAACGTCTACGTGCAAGTTCAAGTTGTAATCTCGCCCCTGATACTTAGACACATCAGATCTTCTTCTTCCCGTGTGAAGCCGACCACGTTAATTGTATACTTGCCTGCATTACGGTGGTGAACTCAGCAGTACCTTCAAATAAAAGTGGTCTACGAACCCGTGGGTATATGATTCGGAAGGGTAACAGTTCGTTCGACGGTGTATTTGCCGGGCTCCATAGGGCATGCGTTGGTGTCTGTTCTGTAATGTGTATCAGCAAGGAAGTTCTCGTGCCAATAAACTGAGGAATTCTACGCCTCTTTGCAGATGTCAAACGAATTCTTGAGAACTTCGTGGCCTTTAAATTTGATGGTGATGGCTCCGATTGCGCCGTTCTAGAGGGATGTGAGATGAAGTGAGTATCGTCCCAGACGCAGCCGGCGCCTAGTGGCGTTACAACTTACAATCTATCTTCAAACAGGAATGAGTGAAGGCGACGTACTACGCCAAGGAGAGCTCAATCACGTCTAAATTTGTGTTGGGAGAGCCAGATACCTGCGAATGATACAAGCAGAGGCAAAGCCGAATCCGAACTTGGCGAGAAACAAGTCGGGTGGAAGCTGGACGACACGTGCAGCCATCGTCAAACCCCATGCTGCGTATGCGGATGAGTACACTGGGAAAGAGATGTGAATAGGCGGCTTACCGTACGGGGAGAAGCATATCGTGATTCCGACAAGCGATTTGACTCTTGCGAGTTCAATCTAGAGGTGTCCAAAATGTAAGGAGCAAATATCAGAGGGAAGGAATATAGTTGCCAGGTGGTGAATTGAGGAGGCCATTACAGTAGACGAAGGCGGATGTGTTTTTGGGGGTCAGCAGATCTATTAAATAGCTGTATATGCGTGCAAGCACGCAAGTACGACTGACGGAATGTACTTACATGCCTCGCGACTTGCTTAGGGCTGGACTGTCGACTCGCACCGTGTCAGTTGAACGGGAGCAAGCAAAAAGTCGCGCTGAGAACGCTGCGGATAACAGGCAATGCCCCAGATGATCGCAGGCAGAATGTCGCCTTCCGTGATTCTGCTTGGATTCTGTCCATCAACTTTTCGAGGGATGGAACGTTCCCGTACCAAGAACACGAAAAAGTCCAAGTATTTCAATGTAAAGGTGGAAGTAGGAACCAAATTGAAAAAGCTGGGGAAAATCCGACAGGTGATGATCACGTGGAGCGGTTTCCGGGGTCTTCCTCAACCCTTCTTCCACTGCAACCACCACATTGAATTCGTATTCCGGCCAATTCACGCGTCGCAAAGGCGTATTTCGCGCCTTTAAAACTTTTAAGCGTTATTTTGCGCTCACAAGACTATAATTCGGCTGTGACGAGGCAAGTCTTGTAAGTTGAACTGTCTTGACGAATTAACAACACGGTTTATGCGATCTTGCCAAAATCTAGTGGCCTATAATTTCCGGTAAAAATGCAGTCGACTAAATTTCTCATGGACGGAACCGGCCATACCTACGGCCGTGTTGTGCATTCGTTACTCTTATGTATGTCCAACTTTTTCATTCGATCATCCTCTCATTGTTGTCCAAGCATATATTAATGGACCATTCCTTAGTGAATCCAACCGACACGTCTCTTCTACGCGCGCTACGTATCCACATTTAAACCAGGAGCAACGACTTCGCTATACCATTCGCACCCCGCATCATGGCTTCCTTCGTCGACATTCTCGTTTTCAACGGCCAAGGCGCTGCTGACTCCAAGCTCTCGCAGATGCCCGCGCTCACCCTGCGAAGCATCACCGTTCCCGCCGTATCGGTCCTGTTATCCGCCTGCCACTAAGCGTTTCGTGCCGAAATGTCAACGCTGCCCGCTTCGGAATCTGGTGTAGACTTGGCCGATTTTACTACCAAAGAATCGCTCCTCACCATCAACGACGCTCGATACACGTATAACGCCATCATCTCCGGGTCTACACTTTTTCTCGTGCAGGCCTTGCGTTACCTTGTGTTTGTTACAGCGCAGGTATCAGCCACGTCAGCCGATGTCAAACTGACGTGGATCGATTTGCATGCTGCTGGCGTTGTTGGCTTCTCCTCCGGCATCCTCCCTGCGGTAGTCGCTGCAAAGTGGGACTCACTCCCGTCGTTCCTTCAGTATGCGGTCGAGGCGTATAGACTTGCGCTTTGGATCGGCTTCCGCGCTCATCGTTACCGCAACGAAGTCATGCGCAACTCGTTCATCGAACGCGCAGCTCCATGGAGCCTTGTCTTCATAGGGACACCTAAATCTAGCTTGGAGAATGCCATCATGACCTTTACCAAGGTTTGCAATACTTCCACCATATTGTTGGAACTACTCCTCATTCTGTGGATGACAGGGAAAAGATACCTCATTGCTTTATATCACTGCTGTTATCGACTCCACCACCATCACGGTTTCTGGTCGTCCGGACGTGCTGGCCTCATTTGCACAGAGATTCAAAGGCCGTGTACGTGAGACGACCCTCGAGACGTTGTACCACGCACCCGCCCACCTTCATAGCGCGCGACAAGAAGTGCTGGATGATGTTCGACGTCGGCATATCCGGTTTCCCACATTGGACAGTGTCCATGTCCCCATTCATTCCAGCTTCTCAGGTCGAGTTATTGATGACAGCAGCGCGGATGGAAAGTCGCTGCTCGAACTTGTCGTCGACATGATCCTTGTACAGCCAGTCAATTGGGACTCCGTGGCAGACGGGCTCACCAAGATGTCCCTCCCATCGAGTGTCCGCGTTCTAAACTTTGGTCCCGGCATTGGGCTTACGAAGCTGTTGGTGAAGGATTTGACGACGGCGGTCACGATGGTGGATCTCAGCATTGTCGATAATTTCAAGCCTCCCAAGCAGGAGCCCATCGCCATCGTCGGTATGGCCGTGAACATGCCGGGCGCACCGAATGTCGCGAAACTTTGGGAAGTGCTGGAACAAGGCATTAATACTATTTCGGAGGTACCTACCTCCCTTCATTTCTCATGTGTGTATAATTCTAACGTTCTTGTAGATCCCGGAAAGTCGGTTCAAAATCTCGGATTACCGAGAGGGAAATAGGCAGATGAAGGCTCATACCGGAAACTTCCTCGACAACGCGGACGACTTCGATAACAAGTTCTTCAAGATCAGTCCCCGTGAAGCCAAGAGCATGGATCCACAGCAGCGCGTGCTTCTCCATACGGCATACGAGGCCCTAGAGGACGCTGGATACGTCCCCAATACAACCAAGTCGTTCAATCCGGATACATTTGGTTGTTTTATTGGCGTGGCGACGAACGACTACGTCCAGAATCTTCGCAATGATATCGACGTCTACTACAGTACTGGTGTGTTCATCATTTTCAAAACTCTCAAACTTTGCTCTGTGCTAAAATCAATCTTCCTCAGGCACGCTGAAAGCTTTTCTGAGTGGGCGGCTTTCATACGCCATGCAACTTGGCGGGCCCTCTATTGTAATCGACACCGCATGCTCGTCTTCCGCCGTGGCCGTGTACCAGGGTGCTCGTGCTTTGATGAACGGTGATTGTAACGCTGCCCTTGTCGGAGGCGTTAATGTCATCACAAGCCCGGATGTATGCACCCTCAACAGTCTAGACACCAGTTTTCTGACTCCTTGTTTAGATGTTTCTAGGGCTTGATCGTGGTCATTTCCTTAGCCCTACCGGCCAATGCAAGTCCTTCGATGAAACCGCTGACGGATACTCGCGCTCCGAAGGTTGTGGTCTTTTCGTCTTGAAGCGCCTGTCAGATGCGCTTGCAGAACAGGATCATATCTGGGGCGTCATTCGCGCGGTCGACGTGAATCAGAACGGCCTGGCGACTTCCATAACTCATCCGCACGTTCCGACACAGATCGACCTCTTTCGCACTGTGTTGGAGAATGCTGGTATTTCTGCTGCGCGTGTAAACGTTGTCGAAGCACATGGTACTGGCACTCGCGCTGGCGATCCTAGCGAGTTGGACAGTATTCAAACGGTGTTCTTAGCTGGTGGAGAGAAAAGGGATCTACATGTCACGTCGATCAAGGCGAATATAGGCCATCTGGAAGCGGCGTCTGGCGCTGCTGGACTGGCTAAACTTCTTCTCATGTTTCACCACCGCACCATCCCTCGTTGCATATCCCTCCGAAAGCTCAACCTCAATATTCGTGCGGGAGATGGACTTGTGATCGATCAAGTCGCGAATACTTGGAACCCTAGTCATCCAGGACAGACGCGGATGGCTCTTCTCAACAATTTTGGTGCTGCAGGGTCTAACGCTGCCGTCTTGGTGGAGGAACATGTCCGGAACACGCCAGAACTTGCTGGCGCATGTCACGTGCTGGGCATTTCGGCCAAAACCAAGGATGCGTTGGACATGTTGAAGGAGAGGTATATCGCATGGATACAGAGCCCGACATGTGCGGATTCGTGGAGCGACATTGCTTACACCGCTACCGCTCGCCGACAGCTCTACCCGTGGCGCACGGCGATCTCGGCCTCGAACAGAGAAGAGGCGGTTACAAAGTTGAAGACGAGCAAACCCGTTGACACGTCTGCTTTGAAGGCCAACCCGAATGTGGTCTTTGTCTTCTCAGGACAAGGTTCACAATACCTGGGAATGGGCCAAGCTCTTTACCAAACATCCCCGCTCTTTCATACTATTGTCGACGAATGCAACACTTTCCTCATCTCGGCTGGTTTTGTCGGTATTCTTGCCATAATTTCACCGGATGCCGTAGACGGTTCTCTGTCCAAAACGGACGAGTTCGAGACCTACCAAGCTGCGATATTTGTGCTTGAGTATGCCTTGGCGCGCTTGTGGATGTCCTGGGGTTTAAAACCATACGCAGTTGTCGGGCACAGGTATGAGATTGGCCTGTGATGTTGTCATATCTAATGTATCTTGCTAGTCTCGGCGAATATGCGGCTCTTGTTGTTGCTGATGTTCTGTCTCTTGAAGGCGCGCTTCTTATCGTAGCCAACCGCGTTCGCATCATGGTCACGAAATGCAAAACGGAATCCACGGGGATGTTGGCCGTCAATCTGTCGGCGTCCTCCATAGCGAACCACCTCACTTCGTTCGAGAACCTCTCCGTCTCATGCTTCAACAGTCCTACGGACTGCGTAGTATCCGGACCATTGATACCGCTGTCCAAGTTCAAGAAATACTTGGATGCGAATAACGTCGGGAGGAATGTTGTGCTATCGGTACCATTTGGGTACCATAGCCCTGCCATGCATCCCGTCGTGGACGACCTCACACAAATCGCCAGTCTCGTTACGATCAAACCCCCGACCATTCCTATCATCTCGAATGTTCTTGGAGAAACCGTCCTTCCCGGCGACACATCTGTGTTCCACGCGGCATACTTCTCGCAGCATTGTCTGCAGCCCGTTCAGTTCCAGCGTGGAATTGAGTCGTTGCTCCGGTCAGAGACGGTGGACATTTGGCTGGAGATTGGTCCTCATACGCCGTGCCTGCCGATGCTCAGATCAATTCTGCAGGAGGAGTCTTCACTCCTGCTTCCTTCTTTGAAGAAGCAGCAGGATCCATGGATGACATTGTCCAATAGCCTGGCTTTGCTTTACCAGTCCAATGTTGCTATTAACTGGAGAAGCACATACACCCACATCCCGTTGATTTCGTGTATTCCTCTACCATCATATCCTTTCTCTCCTGCAAAGTTCTGGGTCCCTTTCAAAGAAGAGAGTCACGTGCCTCATGGCGAGAAAGTTTGTCGTGTACTCTCGGAGTACGCGTTGTTAGACGAATGGCTTCAGAGGCCGACAGACGCGAACGGCTTCACTTCCATTTTCGAAACTCCATTGTCCCAGCTTCAGGATCGTATCAAAGGACATCGTGTGGCGCAACTCCCTCTCTGCCCGGCCTCGGTATACTTGGAACAGGTGTTTGCTGGTATCTCCACGACATGGGCACCTTCAGAGGACCACCACGCTGCCCTTCGTGATATTGTATTCGTTAATCCTTTGGTCTATGATGAGACCGTGGCGCGCGTCGTTATTACTACCCTCACTCTCAACAATGACATCGGTAGCTTCATCATCAGCTCACGAGGAGACTGCGTCCCAGATGCTGTTCATGCACGTGGTACATTTAGACTTCATTCCATCGCTTCCACGGATACCAAGTTCTTCCGCTCGCTTCCTGCTATTAATCGCAATGTGTCCTCTATCAAAGAACGGGATGTCCGCCACGAAAACTTTTCCACCCGCACTATCTACGAGAACCTCTTCCAACGGGTCGTTGATTACTCGAAAGAATATCATACCGTGCAGAGCATGGCCATTGATGCCAGTCATATGGAATGTGTCGCTCGCGTTCGCGTACCGTTCGATCACACCAAGGACAAACATGTCGTCCATCCCGTCTTCCTCGATACGTTGCTCCATGTGTCTGGCTTCCTCGCAAACCTGCATGGCGAGGGAAAGGACGCGTTCATCTGTTCAGAGGTTAGATCGGTCAAGGTTATACCTGATCTGGTCGATGTCAACTGCGACTACACTGTCTATTGCAGTAATGTCCTTGAACTAGATGGGAGCATCATATCGGGTGATGCATGGGCTCTATTACAAGAGGGAGATTCTTCGAGACTTGTGGCCTTCATGAAAGGCATGCGCTTCCGCCGCGTCCGCCTTGATTCGTTCTCGAAACTGCTGGCCAGGTCCGCCGGACAGCTAGCTCCCGTCGCTCGTCCTCCTCCTCCCTTTGTTCCACAACCCTCAGGGCTGAAACAAGCTACGTCTCAACCCGTTGACGTCGTCGAGCGATCAGTTCTGGATATTATCGCAGCTACCTGTGGGAATGACGGTGCTTCGTTTACACTGGATACAGATCTCGAAAAGCTCGGTGTAGACTCTCTAATGTCTATTGAAATATTTTCATCTCTCAAGGCAGCCTTCCCTGCCGAGTTGAATCCCAACGTTTTATCCGAGTGTAGAACCGCTGGTGATATTGTTCGCGAGGTCATGGCAGCAGTGAACCGTACGCCGTTCGCCTCTGTCGTCAACGGTGTATCCAGGCCTGGAACTCTTGTCGAAGCGCGGGAGCCTGTGGAAGATGATGGACGTACTCGAAATATCAAGCGCGTTTTGGCGAGTATATTGGACATCGGCGTCGCTGACATACAAGATGACATGGACTTCGGGCAACTCGGTCTTGATTCGCTCTCCTCACTTGAGGCTTTACATGCGATTAGAGAGGAGTTGGGCCTTGAACTTCCTCCTGATTTCTTCCTGAACTACTCGAGCGTTAACGCCGTCACCGAGTATCTTCGCCCATCCAAGCCGCCCCTTCTTAAAGCATCGCCTGACTTGTTGGCCCATCTCAAGCTCGACACTTTTCCATACCCGGTTCAGGGCGCGTCATCGGCTCCAGACAACCTCCCGCTGTTTGTGTTCCACGACGGAAGTGGTTTAATCAATTATTACTCGCGCTTGTCAAGTCTCAACCGGGCTGTATGGGGTATACACAACCCGCACTTTCTTACTTCTGAGCCTTGGAACGGTGTCCATGAGATGGCGGCGGCGTATGCGAGTGTTATCTCCGAGATAGCGAAAGGACCTGTTCTGCTTGGAGGTAAGATTTAAAGCTGTCTAGTGGGCTAGCCTTTATCTGACGATTGTAGGTTGGTCTTTCGGGGGTGTCGTGGCATATGAAACCGCCCTCCAGCTTGTCAAGTTCGGCGTCCATGTTCAAGGCGTACTACTCATCGACGCTCCCAATCCCGAAAACCACGTACCTCTTTCCATGGACCTTATAGCTGCGGCGACCGGCGAGGATAAATCCGAGGTTGGCCGACTTGTTAGAGCTCAATTTAGCATGAACTCGGCCATGTTGAAGGACTATGATCCGTATGCGACTGGCGGCAGGTGTCCTCCGCTTGCTTACCTGCGATCCACCGACCCTTTCAGTCCGCCTGGAGTTAGTGATATTCCTCTCTGGTTATCTGACCGCAGTGAGCGTATTTCCGGCT
>QLPD01000952.1:0-26903 GCA_003314085.1 Hymenopellis raphanipes | reverse complement strand
AACAGCGCAAATCTCAAACTCTGAACGCACGTACCACATAGGCAGCGGGGGTCCTTCGATGACTTGCCGAGTGGATGCTCCATTCGTACACGTCGAAAGAGGCGGATATCGTAAGTCGACTTTGCTCATAGGGACCATGAAATAGTGTTGCGCCAGAGCAAACGACCCTCCACGACGGGCCTCCATGTCGTGCAGAAGAAGGACGGAAGAGCTCGCGCGATGGCCTTCCTGGAATTTAGGCCACCACTGGCGAACAAAGTGAGCCGACTCTGAAGTCCATGGGGGCATGGGGAAAGGATCGGCCGGAATAGAAGGGCCAGAACTGTCAGTCGATATTGAATTGTCCTGGCGGTAGGTGAAGTTCCTCTTCAGTGTCTGAAATGGCGGTACATGACCGGATATGACGGGCATTTTGACAATGGGCCGTAATGATTTCCGCAGGAGTGATAGAGGATAAATGTGTTGATACGCAGCAGCTGTTTCTTCGGAGTGAATGACAAGAGCATCATCTAGAAGAATGCAACTCCAATTGGCTTCGATACCCTGTTCAAGAATAAGCCTCTCCACAGAAATACCAGTATGAAGAATAACGTACGTGTTCTAGTCCAGTATCAATGAAGATGTATGACGATTCGTCCCAGTCAGGTAGCATGTAGAGGCCAATGCTGTCATACTCGCTGTTGGCAGCTTTCGGGATTTGAACAAAACATGCTATCGTACGATTCAAGGGATCCAACAGAAAGAAGTTCATCACGAGGCCCGCTGTCCTACATGTCGCGAGTTGGGAGAATTGTGGGGGCGAGCTCACAGTCCCGTCTGTAGAGCACTGGGGAAAGTATAGTTGCACTATCACAAAATCGGTGATATCACTATCGAAATCCGAGCTATAAAAAGTTTGAGTTTCAAGAAGGGAAAAGTCAAAACACTTGTACTCACTCTGTATCTGGTTTCTCAGCCATGGCGAAATAGACATGGCGTCTTTCAAAATCCACTCTGCACTTCCACAACTCCCATTCCGGCCCAAGGGACCACTCTGCTATCTGGGTATCCGAGATGATATCCCAGCAAAGGACCTTTCCGGACTTTGTAGCACACAATATATAGTTGGAGGTTATCGAGCTGAGCCAATCGACCTCGATCTCCTCCCATGGATCAACGAGAGTCAACCTGCGGTACCACCGTCGCGTCCGGCCTATTATGTTGTCGTCGAAACAATCGAGATAGTTGCTCTGCGGGTGTACGCCGAGCGGGTAGGTGGTCTGGATAGGTCTGGGGGCTCTGGAGCGCCACTCATGTTCACTTCTGTGCGCCTTGTTGACTGTTCGCATGAGGTCTGCTGCGGAGAGGTCCGATGGTTGTGTGAATCCTCTAAGTGGTAGAGGGCGACATCGCGCGAGGAGATCATGAGCTAATTGTCGGTAGATGGGGCGTGTCATGGAGAAATCACGAAGGGATCTGCATGTCTGCGATTATTGTGAGTAGAGTTGAGTGAAAAATGAAATCAGAAAGAAAGTAAAAGGACTCTAGAGTGGGAATAACGAATATGCATCAACTCACCAGATGTAACGCATGCACATCGCTTAAATCTAGAAATGTAGCGACGACTAAGAGTACATCGTAGGGTAGAGTATCGAGGCCCATGATTTTCGCGTTTCCGTTTTGGACACTGGTGGAAATGGAGGATGAATGGTGGACAGGCAGCGCCAAATGACTTAGGTCTGTGGGAGGCTGGTGTTGAGGATAATTTAAGGAAACAGAGTTGAGAACTAGGCGGTATGCTGCCAAGAAAGCATCAAACACAGTACGAACAATGACCAAGGCCAATGTTGTCGTTGTGGTTCTCGTCAAGACGCAAAGCATGGTCCGGCATCCTGATCGGCGCAACGTGCGAATCCGGATGCTGGCAGTCATCCTCAAGTGGCAAGCTCTAAACGTGTACCCAGTCTCTATTTATTCTCTTGCATAATTGTGTAAAATTACAATGAAGATCCCTCTACCATCTTGAACTATGATACAAACAGAAACCAAATTATCACCCAGTATTAGTCCTTGTTCATGCATCACTGTCGCTGGCAGCGCTATCGCTGCTCTCGTCATGTCCCCACACCGCAAATGTTCGGTGTCCCGTATCTCTTGACCGTGAGCGGTGGCGATGGCGCAAATTGGCCATCGTAGGAGTCTTGACTTCATCAAGATCCCTGTCCTTCGGGATCCGGCTTTTGCCAGAAGCGCGCTTGGGAGAATACAGGTCATCTCGTGCGCCATGCTGTCCGAGAGGACCTGGTCCCGAGTGTGCAGAGCCATGCTCGGAATCGTCCAAGTCGAACTCTACCCGATGCCGTGGGGAGATACCATGGACGGGCAGATGAGGCTCGGGTCCCGCGAAACGACTGGGTGTTTCGACCCCAGAGCGGAGCCCGTTTCGCGAACGAGAGCGTGACTTTTTTGGCTTATCCTTCTTCAAGGCTGTCTGGAGTAGGGCTTGGTGCAATTTGTTTTCTTCGAGCAATTCATTGGCCTTTTCCAATCCAATGGCCGCGGAGGAAGCCGACAACATGTTGGGAACAGCAGCCTTGGCTGCTTCGGGAGATGAATCATCAATGTCGAACTTGTCCTCTTCCTCCGCCTCGCCGTCTTCGTCAGAAACCTCGTCCTCCTCTTCGTCTTCCAAAGTTTCTTCTGGTACGTTGGGCGTTGTAGCGCCTGAGACGTCGCTCCACTTGGCCTTCTTCTTTGGCTTCGCGGGCTCTTCAACGACGACAAATGACTTCTGTCGTTCTCGTTCGTTCCACTTGAGCGTTCGCGAAATGGCATGGAACCAGTCCGTCGATTGTTTATCGGCGCAGACAGTCGGAAATGGATACTTGGATGCAGTGACTTTGATATGGTCTCCCTCTAGAATATCGTGTCAAACCAATTGAAACGCCAATGCCGATGGACCTACGCTTTAATTCGACTCTTCCTCGGCCGTCGAACGAGGCCCATGCCGTGCTTCGGGAATTGAAAGGAACACATATCCGAAGCTCCATACTGTCAGGCAGTAACATCGGTCTGAACGACAGAGTGTGGGGACATATCGGCGTGATGAGAAGAGCGGGTATCTCAGGATGTACGAGTGATCCGCCGGCAGATAACTAGGAAATTGAGTGTTAAGATAAGCGCGACACACAATACTACTCCCACATACCGAATATGCCGTCGAACCGGTCGGCGTAGACACAGTCAGCCCATCGGCTTGAACAGTAGTCATATGGTGCTCATCGCCTATATGAAGCTACATTAGTCACCTTGCCTTACACCGCAACAAGGAAAACATACCGAATAGTTCCAATAGACTGACATAGGGACTTGGACCGCGATCCACAACAAGATCGTTCAAGACCTCAAAGGTCTCCACTGGCCTTGTCGTGAAACACATGATCTCCTTGTCTTTCGCCGATTTGCCGCCCTCGTTCATGGCAAATCCGCCATTCCAGCCGCCTTCCAGAGCCTCCCAACCTCCTTTCTCGACGTTTTTCATCATGATCTCGCCGGTCTCCCCCTTCTTGACAGCCTTGCAGGCCTTGCCGGTATTGGCAACGGCGCGGTACACAGTACAAGTGAAGCGCATGCGGAGGTTCACCCGAATACCGTTGTCGATAACAGAGTTCATCACAGATTGATGGTCTGCAAAATCGAAATTGGTGAGGAAACCTAGTGAACCCAAGGCAAAGGGAAGAACGGGTGGAACGATGCGCTGGAAGAGCCATGAAGTGAATAGTACAGTTCCGTCTCCTCCAAGCTAGTAGATACTTGAATACCAAGACGATGCGAAGCGAAATACACGTACAGTCACGACAAAGTCGAAAAGATGAGGGCTGTGGCTGCACATATCACTAGTCCAGTAGCGTAACTGGCCCTCTTCTTTGTTGAGATAGAATTCTTCCCTTGGCACCTGGGTAGATGTCATGGATGATAAGGAAGTACTGCTAGAAGTGCGTCGACGTGGGAATGGGGCAAAGAGCTCTGGATGGTCGCGTTCAATGCCCTCTGCATCGAAGCGCCTTGAATGGCGCAGCTGATTGTCGACATAGCTAAAATAGATTTAGCTCAAGAAGATGTTTACGCGCAGTCAGACGACGCACACAACCATCCCCCTGGCCTGTCCGGGGCGCGGGCGAAGCATTAGATAGAGGGCAAGCTCCCGTGTCAGCTTGATCAATCTGTTATCCCGAGCCTTGGTAATAATGAGAATGTTTTGAATATTGGATCTAACGCGAGCACGACCTGGACATCAAGATGAGCAGAGTCCTAGTAAGATAGATAGAGACGAACCGAGCTGTTTGCTCATTTCCCGCACGCCGACAGCGGTCTCTGCAAGCTGCTTTGTGAGACTTGCGCCATACTCATCGTCCTCGTCGTTGCTAACGACGGCGGAGCTGGAACCTGATCTGGGGGAGGAACTGGAGGTAGTGCTTCCATTGCCGTTGGTACGCTGCAAAGAAGGTGCGACGCCGACATCGCCAAGAAAAGCGTTTTGTTTATTACGGAGCCAATCCGTTAAGGATGCCCCTTTGTCGAGATGGGAATGAACAAAACAGGGGGAATGCATGGGCTGCTGATGACCGTTAAGCTGAGGGCGATGTTGGGCAGGCGGTGCACTGGACGTGGGGGTCAGAATGTTGGTGGTATTAGGTATACCGTTGAGTCCGTTTTTCTTGATGCCGGGTGACGTCTCTTCCAAAACAATATCGGACTGCCACTCGCTCCTAGACGGATCGAGATTGAGCGACAATGGACGACTGTTGGACAGACGGCTGCCTTTGCGCGAAAGCGAGGGCCGAATGGGAGATTCATGGACGTCGACGACAATCTCGGGTCGCGGAGATGTGGGAGGCGTCGAGAACGCATCCTCAATGTCAATGTCGGGGGAAAGGAGCCCATTGGTCGAAGTCATTGGTCCAGACCGCGCAAACAGCGGTAATGGTAGGTTAAGGATTGCCGGGTCCTGGAGGACCTCGCGGTACTTAACCAAGCCTATTCAGGAATGTTGTTGTTGATGAGTCGTCCAGACAACATCTTTAGCGGTATCATCCCCCCCATCAGATTCTCCTTGACCGTTCCTAAAAAAATACTGTATCCTGATCTACAAAACGCACTAGTTGTCTGTAATCAGCCCGGTCTTTCGCAATCTGCCACAACCATCCATCCAGTTCGTTCAACTCTATTCCCTTCATCCATGATAGTTCATCTGCTCGATCAGCAGCAAATTCTGCAACCAATCGCGCTTTCTTAACAATCATTTCACAGGCATCAATCGCCGCTCCCCGAAGAATAAATGACTGATCCTTGCTAAGCACAGGACCCTCTTCCCTTTGACTAGAAGGTACCGCTTCATCCCCGGCAGCTCTCAGCAATAAAGTCACCGCCGTAGCCGATCCTACATTGGGAAATACTGAGCCAAAAACACTGGATGATGTCAAATCAATGACACCGAAATGAACAAGCATGGAGGGAATGACATTGTCGCTGAAGATAGGCAGCCCATTCGTCGAGGGTATGGGAAACGGAGGCGGAGACATTGATCCAAATCGCACGCGCACGCCATTAATCAAGAACAAGGCTTTCTTGAAACAGTATATCGCTTGACAGTTCATTTCAGCGCGACCTTCCAAGTTGCGTAGAGCTGATCCTTACGTTCATCATTGACAACAGCCATGTCTCGGAAACCAGGAATCGCACCGATGAGCTGCATATCAGGTTTCATTCATCCCAAAATCACAGTTTGATTGTGGACATCGACCCACCCTTTCAAGAATAACTTCTACATCTGCATCGTTCTTTGTTCCCTTGACTTTCGCACCTTCCTTGAGGGCCTCAGCAACGAACGACCCGAGATCCGGATATCCCGAATTGACAAGGACTTCGCCCGTCTCGGTTAACACGTTCGAAATGAGCTCGCACAATTGGTACATTGGACCGCCAAGCGTTCCTACGGTGATACCCGGAATCTCAGCATGAGGCTTTTCCACATGAACGTTAACGTGCATGAATTCAGCAACCTTGGGAACGTCGACTGTACGCATGCCTTTGGCGGATAGGAGATCTCCTTCCCCTGTAGTAGAAACGATGTACATTCCCAAGACAAGCGCGCGAATAGAATCCCATGCACCGCGTCCCGTAGCCTTGTGTAATGGTACACGAAACCCAGACGCAAAGTTCAGCAGGGACAGAACAGAGATGACGTTGAGCTCGGCGAGGTGAGACGAAAACTTGAGCGGCATGACAAGGCCCTGCGACTTGGAAACAGATTGAAAGGATGAGGTAAAGGCGTCTGAGAGGAGCAATCGCTCAATCGCTTCATCAGTGATCTACAAAGGAAAATGAATGAACAAGCCGAAATTTTCAAGTGTCTGTGTAGCTACTTGCAGAAATCTGAGCTCCGAGTCGTGCGCGTCGCGACGATTCACGAATTGAATTAAGATAAGTTCCGGACGCCGGAAGAGCCATGATGGTAATTGCGGTCGAGCGCGTCAAAGAGATGATGGCTGTAAGAGGCAAGTCACACTTATTACGCACGTTACTTTTTTTGAAGTCGACCATCATGTCTACTACTCTTTGTCTGCGAAATGCAACGCGCTCCTTGATAACGCGTCGCTTCTACAGCGCGTCAGAAGAACAAATTCCATGTATACGCTTCGTTTTTCGGCTTTTCTTCAATTCTGACGTGTCCTTAGCTGTACGACAACAAGTCATGGACGGAGTCAAAACAGCTATGAAAGTGAGTGCTGTCTATATTCCCGGATACATGCATGAATCTCTTTTTAGGCTAAAGATACGTTCAAATCCACGTTGTTACGCGTCCGTTCTTCGTATTCGCGATATCCACGCTTCTGACGACACGACAAATTCAGTCTGTGCTTGCTGAAATATATTCTGCGGACAAAGTCAGTGGACACATTCCAACACCTGCCGTCGTCTCTGTTATGCGAAAGTCAATTGCCCGACGTGTACGTCTTCTATTGAACCTTCGCACAAATTCTTGCCTTCAATATTCTGCCCCGTAGAGCGATGCTATTGCACAATTCAAGCAGCACAACCGGGAGGACCTTGCAGAGAAAGAAGCTCGTGAAATCGAAATTATCAACTCGTTTCTGCCACCATTGCTAAGTGAAGACGAAATTGATGTTCGTCTTCGCGCGGCTATCGAAAGGTCACAGGTCCAGGACCTACAAAAGGGCAAGGGGAAAATCCTTAAAGCATTCTACACAAGCACAGATAGATCAGAAGTGGACGCGGCAGTCGTAAACCGGAGGTTGGATGCTGTTGTTGAGAGCATTGTTGTCTAATGCGCAAGTTGAGTACCCAAATGTACATGAAATGTTATAATGCTCTTATTATGATAGTCTTTATTAATGAGACTCAACTCATCACGGATCGAGACGCCGAATGGCTTCAGTAGACAATGTGATAAGTGCCCTTTGAATGTCAGGTATATAGCAAAAAGTTTTTGAATTCGATTTCTCTGGTGAGCGCGGGCATAGATATCATGAACAAGAACAATCTGAACAAAAGGTTAGATACCATACACAATTTAACTGACACGTACCGTCTTTGGATCCTTGCTTGATTTTCTGGAGGACTGCGTTGATGTTGAGGCAAGTCTAAAAATTTGCCAAAGATGTGGCGCCTCTTCGTGTACCGTCGCCTCAAGCACGTCAAAGTGAACGGATGTCAGGACTGCTTCAGATATATCTGGCCCAGCTGGGCTGCGAAAATGATCTGTAACCATCTCCAACTCTCGGGGACTAACGTCAACAATACACTCTGTGATGAAGGCGCCGAGGACGGGTTTTGCAGTGATGCAGGACAACGATCTCCAGCGGCGGAGGTTCCTTGCTCGCCATAAGCGACGTCCGAGTGTAACAAACTTTTGCATCACGGATACAGTTATCGTCTCCCCAGATCATAGCATCCGGGAAGATCCATGCCAACATCGAGCATATGTTCCAAAATATCTAGTTCCGTTGCGCGCTTCAGTAGATGTGCCGCAGTGAAAAGCTCCATTGGTGTCCTGGTCACCCTTGCCTGAAGAACGAACGTCTGGGGACATTGTCTTCTTCGTCTGTCGAGCTCTGGTCCCATTCCAAAGGTAACTGTCCATCCAGTGGTACTCAATCATCATCATCGCTTTTGTCGTTGAGAAATAAAGCGGCAAGCGAGGTCGTGCGACTACCACTTTTATGACCACATGTACACAGGGCATTATGATTCCGGGTTTACCACTGCCTTCTTTGACTTTGAAGCCTCGTTTCCTGACCATTGTGGAAGCAGAACGAAAGACAGAACTTTGACTTCGGACCGATCTTGGCCATCGACTACTACGATGAACATTCTGGCGCGCAACCTCGCCTTGCGCGTCCGACAATGCCCTCCCGGCCATTACTACCGCTGTCCGCCTCGCCTGTCTACCTTGGAGTCCAACTAATACAACAGCATCACTCATTCCATGCCTCCCTCCCCGACATGAATCAAGCCATCAAGTGCAAAAAACGACCAACTCAGGCTTTGCACACGCTTTGGAGGATCAGCCCGAGTAGTCTCATTCATTTAACACTCGCACGAACAAGGCTCTGCATCTCGAATGACACATATATTGATACAATTTCCACAAATATCTCTACGCCGCTTGTATATCCTCCCTTTCCGCCAGTGGTGATGGGTGTACTTCCTCCAATGTGGTTTCCGGGATAGGTGACGGCGTCTCGTTAGCGGGAGCTGGCACTGGTTGTACAGGGGGAACTGTGTTCCCGGTAGGAGGAAGCGCACTGCGCACACGCATAAGCTCGTCAATACACCTATAAACCGCGCCCGATACACCCTCAAGCACGCGGAGCCGCTCGTCTATGGCCTCCCTTGTCACTCGGTCCATTGTCGCCAACTGCTCTGGGGTCAAAGTAGGCGGCAGTTGGGCAAGCGGTGTCATCAACGGTCGTTGCGACCGAGTAGCTGGTCGGAAGATATTACGTGAAGAACTGGATGAAGGAGGCGGAGAAAACGGAGCGCTGCGACGTGGAATGTTAGGATTAAGGTCCAAGGGAATGAGTGAAGGGAGTTGAATCTGAATGCCTCCAGGTAAGGTATTTGACGATGAAGGTCCTGCATTGGTAGATTGCGAAGACGTTGCTGTCGATTGAGAACTGGATGAAAGTGCTCCTGCAACTGTACTATTACTGAGGCTACTGGACGTAGCAGATGCTTGCGGAGGAGTTGAAGTAGACGGTCCAGTGTGCGTCGTATGTGGGATGGACTCGTTCAGAATTTCCGGTGTAGACGACCGCGACCGCGGACGAGCCATCACTGATTCCGTCGAAAAAGACACGTGCGAAGGCGTATCCGAAGGCGGTATAGGTGTGGAGGATGTCGACGTCTGGGAATTGAACCTTCGTAAAGCGGCAAGAGCTGCCGCTTCTCGGGGGTTGTTCGAGGGGGAGGATTGAGGAGGGAGATTGGATTCAGCTGGATCCGGGGAGGTAGTAGGACTGGGCTCCGGTACTGTCGGCGTGGAATGAGGGACAACACTGGAGGAAGAACTGTTCGAAGCTGGGGCTGTAGTGGTGGCAGTAGACCCAGTCGATGGCGGCAGTTGATCTTGTCCATGAATTGCATCTACCTGCCAAGGTTGCCACACGCCGCCGGGTCCATGGAATCCAGAGAACTGCGGCGGTCGTCTTTCTACGGTTGGCGGAGGTGCTTGTTGGTTGGCGCCGTAATTATGTACATCATATTGAATAATGACGTTTACTGGTTGGTTAGCAGCGTTTCCTCTATTATGATTTTGAGGAACGTTGGCCATTAGGCGGCGTATGAGATCCATTGGCGCATTATTGTTTGCATTATCAGGAGCAGGATTTCGGTTTCCATTTTGTGCAGCAGGGTTTGGCTGAGGAGCGGCAGCGGCTCCCACACCAGCAGCTTGTCTTCCTGGTTGTTCAGTACCAGTAGGGCGATTGGTGGGGTTTGTTTCCAATACAGTACGGCGACTAAAAAGATAGAAGGTCATTAGCGAATTTGGGAGAAAGAATTGAAGGGCACCTACCAGGTGGGACAACTCTGTTGGCGTTCGAGCCACGATCTGAGGCAATGGAAATGGAAGATATGGCCACAAGGTAGTTTCTTCGGGGTAGTGTTTGGACCTTCTGTCGCAGCTTGCTGGGCACCTTCAGCCGGTAACACCATCTCTTCGCGACATATGATGCAGGTGTGATCAGATGCGGCCATCTCTTCTGGTGTCGCATTGGGATATCTTTCATCCATATTCCTGGTCGCCGTTTGATAGCGCCGAAGAGCCTTCAAGCGGGTGACGAAAGATCGCGCGGTGAAGTATATGTCGCGAACTATGTTCAAGGGTAGACCGTAAAATGTGAGGATGATGGTGAAGAAGCAGAGATACGTTGTAAGTTTGCTAAAGTCTGTAGACAAGAAGGCTCAACGCAAAAATAAAGATGAAAGGGAAGAGCAGACAAACCGGTGACGAGTTCGAAATAGAAGGTCCAAATACTCTTTTGCTCCCATGGAGGAGCATTTTCACCTCCACGAGTGCTTGCACGTCGAAAGTCATAGACAGACAGAAGGTACTTTGCGATGGTATTCGCGGCTGTAGCGAGAAGGATGCCATACTAAAAGCCAGTTAAGTGTAACGTCATACCACATGGGAGAATACTGACTTCACACGCGAAGAGTACCATTCCACCAACTCCGTATGTCAACGTGTTCTCGACGGCGAATAGTAGCATTAACATGTCTGCAGTCCAGAGAATAAGAAAGAGTGTCGACATGCGAACGTGGAAGAGAAGTGAAGGCCCTGGATAAGGTCGCTGGTCCATCTGCAACGGCTGTTTAATGAATTGGTTTTAGGGCTGCAGAGAATGCTGACCCATTCAATACGGTCGGCTGCTAGCCAGTGGAATGACTTGATGAACAGAAGAGAGCCAAACATAATCGCGAAGGGAGCGTCGAATTCATCGCGAAAGATGGTGAAGGCCAGAAGTGATTCGGTCACGAATATCCAGAGGCGGTCGTATAGTCGCTATCAGCAGGTGAATAATAAGTATGATAAATAAAGAGGCCACGTACCTCTACTTCGTTTGCTCGAAGAGTGCCAAAGAATATCTTTTGTACCAAATGGCCAGCGAGAAGGGCGAGTATGAAACCAAAGTTTGCAAATATCTAGCAGGCTGTTAGGCGGGTACTATGGCAGACTTGGAGGGACTGACGAGGACACTGCGGCTGCTTTTAGAGAGATAGATGGCGACCGAGTAAAAGTTTGTGTAATTCCTGAGAGCATTTACGACAGCTGCACAGACGGCGATGGTGGACAATGCGCCATAGAGTAACAGACGGTGAGAAGTGAGTGAATTGGTGATGGCGCGAGTGCCTTGACGAAATATTGGGTTGAGCGGCATGCCCGCCAGATGAGAGTAAGAGCCAAGCTTATACGTGTCGCCGTCATCGGTCCGATTGCCCCGGTGGTTGACACAACCACCATCATCATCATCATGGAAAAGGATCCAATCCTCCGTCAATTCCTCGATGCTCCCAGCCACGGCGTCAGGTAATACATTATTATTATTGCCTACTTCGACCTTGATTGACAGTCCACAGCTCTCTTGAGGATGTCTTCATATCCCTCAAGGACCACTTTCCACCGTTACGCGATGAAATCTTACCGACGACCAGCTCGTCTGACATTGACGACCTCATCAGCGACATTCATAGGCTCATTACCGCAATAAAAATTCGTCGAAATAATCTTGTCCCCATCCAACGTATTCCCGACGACATCATGACCCTTATCCTCCGGTACTACTGCTTCGGTACTACCGTTAGATATACCCGCGACTCGTATTTGACAAACGAGAAGATCATATACACTCTCAGGTGGACCAAGCTTATGCTTGTGTGCCGTCGCTGGTACAATCTCCTCCTCCATGACGGCCTTGTCTGGAGTTATC
Organism: Hymenopellis raphanipes; assembly: GCA_003314085.1. Lineage (NCBI taxonomy): Eukaryota > Fungi > Basidiomycota > Agaricomycetes > Agaricales > Physalacriaceae > Hymenopellis > Hymenopellis raphanipes. The sequence continues at coordinate 14,910 of QLPD01000952.1, read as the reverse complement.
TCGACACGGGCCGTCTGCGTGCCTTCTCCCACATTCCAGTCCAGGTCGACCGCTCCTTAGACTACCTAATCTCATTGCGACATCGCGATACCAATGATACCACTGCGTATGACCATGACCTCGTGCCTTTAGCCCGTATCGCTTGTCGGATACGTCGGCTTGAGCTCCAATCTCTAAGCCCTACTTCCGTCATGAGCATCTTGCACAAGCTCTTACCACACCAGCTCCCTCAACTCGAATCGCTCTATATCACAACAAAGAGCAAAGTTGAGGAGCCACCACCTGTCCTTCCTGACAGCTTCTTGGCATTTCCGAAACTGTATCGCGTTCAAATCAAGGATGTCCTCTTGTCCATTACCTGTCTTCCTGAAAGACTGACAGAGCTGCGTCTATGCACTTGCCGCGACAACGTGCTTGCACCCAAGGTCGATGTGCCAGCCCTTTTCAACACACTGCTCAACCTCAGCAATCTTGAAATACTACAAGTCAAAAGCTTCGTCCATTGGCCGAAACCCCAGAGACAGATCGCTCCAGAGTTGCCCGCCGTAACCCTTCCCAACCTCCAAATCCTGAATGTCGAAAACAGACGCCATGTTTTGGTTGCATTCCTCCTCTTCCTAGCAATTCCTCACACTGCGGCAATACATATCACTGATCTTACCCCTACGCCGGACGCTCGCGACGTGTCTCGCAAGGTATTTACACCCTTGAGGCATCATTACCGTCACCCTTCTGCTGAACCCATTCGCATGATTACCCTGGATCCTCTCAATGTAAAAGACGACAATCTCACCTCCAAGGATCTACAGATTCACTGTTTCCGCAGCACTGTTGTGTCCGAAAAGATCATCCCCAAGTCTAGAGGCGACTCGAAAAAGATCGGGGACGGCGACGAAAAGGGCATATTGTCGCTGCTGTTCACGTACCAACGCGGTAAACACAGGAACCGCGTCTGCAAAAGACTATTCCGAGCCGTTTGCCATGATGTTACGGTACTTCATGTCCAGAATGTCTTGCGTCCAGAGAACAAGATGTCTGTGGGATTGTGGAAAGTCATTTTACTCTCGCTCCCTAGTCTCACAACACTTCATCTTGCCTCCGAGTCGGCCAGCACCCAGGCCTTTTCAAAGGCCTTCCTGCGACTCACACATACTCATCCCAAGACTTTCCCCCGTATTCACACAATTCATGTCTCTCACGACGGCCTACCATACTTGGGACGCGACCCAACAGAAGAGGAAAACGCAATTCCTGCCGAATCTTACCAGAAACTGCGCGACGTGGCACAGCGTTTGAAAGACCTGGGCTATCCGCTTTCGCACTTTTCGTCAAGCAGGTTCTACTCCATATGGCCGGGTTCAAAGCAGTCCAAGGAGATATCTCGTCTGGTCAAGACGTTCACATATGATTCAGGCAAAGATGTCAAAGTTTACAACCACAAGGAGATCAAACGAAGGATCAGGGAGGGAAGAGCATATCGAAAGAAGCTTTCCTTACAGCACGGCTGGGACTTGCCCGAGTCACCTTTAGAAGAGAGTAGCAGCGATTCCGAGGCTGGAGAGGCTGAAGCTTAATTTCGAACCTCAGAATTCGTGCCTGGCAGTCTATAGTATGTGTGCAGTCGGGTAACATTAGGTGGTATGTACGATAATGATAGGATAATGTTCATATACTTCATTGTCCAGTTCCCTTCCACCACTTGGAGAGTTTAGCGAACCCGTACTTGATGCTCTTTGCTGGACCAGCGCTAAGAACACCTTTCGCCGTCTGAACAGTCGCAGGCCAACGCACAATGCTAGCCATTTCTATGAAAAGCATTTCAGTATGAGAAAGATACAGAGAAACTTGCCAACGAACCTTTCTGCAACATTTGAGGTAATGATGCATCTCCGGCGACTTGAGCCCATGCGTCATCAGTGTCCAAGTTGTGTTTTCTCCTGACAGAATCCAACAGTTTCTTCGGCAGCTTCCGTAAATGCTTTTCCCTAGCCAGCGCACTCATATCCTGTTCAATTCCATCCTGACCCCAATGCACACCGGGCAGCCCAACCACCAAACGTCTGTAAAGTTCGTGGAATTGTGCCTCCTGCTTGCGAACAATGTTGCCAACTTTCCCTCTGTTCTCTGCGGGAAGAACCATCCGCGGATCACCAGCATAGGAGATGCCGGCGATGCGCTCGTATAGCTCTCGCTCGGAAAAGCGCTGAGGAAGAGTAAGGAGCGCGGCGCGCACGGCGCTGACAAGGTTGACCTGCTGGTTCAGCCGCACGCGAGCATCGTCCTTGATTATGCGTAGGGGCTTGTGCATGCGTCCAGCAAGATACAACGAATCCCAATTGAGGAGATCGGAGCAGAGATTGTCCACGGTGGTTACGCCGTACTTGATAGTGACGCCGTGCGAGGGAACATACGCATTAAACCAGACCCCGGGCGCGATTGACTGAAAACGCGAAACATAGTCAGACCCGAGCGTGCGGGCGTGTAGGGGGTAGTGGGAGGGGAACTGATGCATGTTTATCGAGTGGAAGTGGTCTGCGTGAGTTACCGCAAACATAAAGTCAAGCATAGGCTTCTTGTCGGCGGTCTGGCCGTCCTGCTCAAAGACACCAGAGCCGTATGCAAACGCATAACGTATCGGGGCATCAAAGTCATCGACGATGCTTTCCAGCAGTGCCCGCGTCGAGTCAGTGACTGGTAATAGCTGATTGCGACCAAAGGTAGGCGGCAGTTGAGGGAGTCGCTTATTCTGGGTCGTTTCCGCTCGACGGGGCTGCGGGTAGAGTCGTGTGGGGCGTTTTCTAAGCTGGGACGGTGGCGGACCGGGCGGTGGGGGATAGGAATTGTTGGATGTGGGCAAGCTTTCGGTATTGAGGCATCTTTGACATATGAGGGAGCGAGGAAGACGGGGGATGCGACGAGTAGCGAGCATATTATAGTAAGTACAGATATAAGTGATGGTCGTGGATTGAAAGCCATATGCGTCACCTGTCGGCTTTTCTTAGTCGGCCCGAATGCCGATCCGGATCACCGTTTCTGCTCAACTAGAGGCCCCTACATCCTTGCGCGTAACTTTAGATTCTGTGCGCCAGGTAAACGCCAATCAAGGCGGCCTTGATCCAGAGGTTGTCTCAGCACGACAGTTTAGACAGTTGGATCATTCCAGGAGAATCCATTCATAATACCTTACTTCCAAAGGTCAAATCATGCAGACACCGCTTCGTAGCTGCCGACGACAAGGACGCTGATGGAAAATATGGCAAGAAGAGTCGCGCTAGGCAACTCATCTCGGACAAAATGTAAGAGAACTGAGGAAGACAATACGAGCAAGTAACAGCGACTCAGTAGTAACTTCGAAATAAATACTTGCTGGGTGCCGTGAAACGACATTACCCGCGCTATGCAGATAAAGAGCCCTAGAGTTTCTATAGTGTAGGATACACGACGTGATTAACCGATAATCAGCTTTCCTTCCGCATCATTGAACTCATGGACAGGGACTTCGAGGTTGCTCTGAAAAGAATAAATGATCAATACCTAAAAAAGTGGGAAAGGTGACTTACGGGAGCAGGACCTTTACGGGCACGTCCAGCTATAAAAGTACGTCAGCTGCGGAAGACATAACGGAAACCAAACGAAACTCACAGATATCATAATGAGATCCATGGCAGGGGCAGAACCTAGCAGAATTCGACGTGAGGGAGAACTCGGGTTGTCATTAGGCGAGAACATACCATCCTCCGAAATCACCCGCCTCACCAATGGGTACACAACCCAAATGAGTGCACACACCCAGCATGACAAGCCATTCCGGCTTCTTTACGCGTTCTTCGTCACTCTGTGGGTCACGGAAGGTTTTCCAGTCCTCTGAGCGGGCTTCCTCAATCTCGCTCTGGGTACGATGACGGATGAAAACGGGTTTGCCACGCCATTTAATGATGACGTTCTTTCCTTCGGGAATATTGGCGAGTTCGACTTCGACCTTGGCGAGGGCAAGGACATCGGCGGAGGCAGACATGGTGACAAGGAATTCCGACACGCTGGATTTTGCCATAGAGGCGGAAAGGACGCCAAGTGATCCGACCATAAAATATGAGAAGGCGCGGTTCTTGTCAGTGTTTGGCGCGCGGTAGGCCGAGAAGTCGGGAACGTCGGGGGCGTCCTTGACTACGGCAGATGTATGAAGTAGGCGGGATTGGAAGACGGTTGTTGTCGGCGCTGTGACCGCCATTATTGCGCGTAAAGTTTGAAAATGGATACAACTTACCATTGAAAACCGTCTTGGAAACGAGTCCTGACGAGGACAAGGAGACGCCTCCAGCCCATTTCGCTGGCGAGTCGGAACGGGACGACGAACCGTGTCCATGAGCTTCACCGAGAGGCTTAGCGGCAAGATTAAGAAGAGGGGCGGAAGGCACGCCCGACGCGAGAGTGCGCACAGTAGGCGCAACGTATAATGCTTTTTTAACGGCGAAGCTAGCCATGATGAACGCAGCGGACTAAATGCGCGAACCCCCATAGGCTCGCGCCATGTTGATTATTGTTTGGATCACAAGCTCTCGTTCCAGAGTACAGATTACTTTACAGAAAAATCCCAAGTACATCTATGATTCATGTTGTACTACAGTAGACAACTAACAGCACACTGCATAGTCCAGAAACTCAACTCAATCTTCCAAGAAGAAATAGTTTCCGGCAGCTAGAACGAGACTGTCAGAGAATAGGCGGCAACTTATGACCAAGACACCAACTCTTTTGTTCGCGATCCTTGACGCTGTTGAGCTTGTTCACGCGGGGGCGGTAGTTGGTTGGATCTCGACGGAATGTAATTTCAAGTGATGCCAAGAATCGGTTCATGCCTGACAAAAGTGTTTGAGGTCTACGAACGCATAAGTCTAAAAGCAATGTACGAGCGAGGCTACGACAACGCACGGTGTAGCTGTCGCTGCGACGGCAGGCTGTCCTTCAAATACAATGACACGGTCTGCCAGGTAAGTAGCCATGATGAAATCGTGCTCAATGACAAAGGCAGTCTTTTTGGCGTGTAATATAAACCTATGAAGGATAAGACAAGTGAATGGATGAGAGCAGCCTACAGTTACCGCTTGATGACTTTACTCGCAATGATACGCTGCTCAGAGTCCAAGAACGAGCTCGGCTCGTCGAGTAGATACACAGACACGTTCGGCATTCCTGTAATCATTCAGAGTCGAAATGAGAACGGAAGGAGAGTTACGAACCCAGAGCCAGAACGATAGCAACGCGTTGCAACTCTCCACCAGAAAGTGTCTTCACTTCCTGATCCATGATATTGTCGAGGCTCATAGGCTTCAGCACGTCAGCTTGGAATTGTGGATGCATGAACGCCTGTTTGATCCGCTTCAGCAAAAGCATTCGCACCGTCCCGGGGAACTTGGGCGATATCGTCTGGGGTTTGAGGGACACCGACATGGTCAACTTGTCAGTCTCAATATCGGGTGTGTCGCCAGCGAGTAAGCGGACGAAAGTCGTCTTTCCTGTACCGTTCTCTCCAAGCATGACAATGATTTCAGAGTCGGTAAAATCGCCCGCCTCCACAGTCAGCTTGAACTTGCCGAGCGTTTTGGTCATCGCGGGGTACTGGTAGTGACGAGTTTTGTCGACGATGACTTCCTCGGCTGTCTCTACCATTTTGAACGACAGAGACTCTTGGCGGAATCGCAGATTCTCTGTGGGAATGAAGCCGTCCAGAAAGATATTTATTCCTGAAATTGTGATTAGTGATGTGAGCATATGTCGAAAAGGATCAGTAAACCTTCTCGCACTGAAGAAGGCATGGTCACAACACCGTACATGGATGGTTTCCCGTACAAGCAACATATAAAGTCTGACAAGTAATCGAGGACTGAAAGATCGTGCTCGACAGCAACAACGTAGCAATCCGGCGTGAGCAACGACCGAATGACCTCTGCTGCTTTCAAGCGCTGTCTGATGTCAAGATAACTGGATGGCTCGTCGAACATGTATCTAAAATAACGTTAAATAAGAGAGGATCAATCACCTAGGTGGACACGCACACATCGGCGCGTTGTATACACGACATTGCAATCGCGAATCGTTGGAGTTCTCCACCAGAAAGCTGACTGACATCGCGGTCAAGAACCTTGTTCAACTCGAGCTCGTCGCACATCAGCTGCTTATTGTCGAGTTCGAGTTTGGAGTCGAGCATTTGAGACACGGTCATCGAGCCCTTGATTGCTTTAGGAATGTGGTCGACATACTGCGGTTTAATCAGTGCCTTCAAGTTGTCCTCCAGCACCTTGGTAAAGTAGTTTTGAAGCTCGGAACCGCGAAAATATTTGAGGATTTCTTGCCAGTCGGGAGGGTCCTAGCAATGACGCGCCGAATGATTCAAATTGAGAGCGGGGCAAGGAAGAACGAGGACGCACATCGTATCGTCCAAGATTAGGCTTGAGTTTTCCGGCCAAAATCTTCAACGCGGTACTCTTCCCAATACCGTTCGTCCCCACTAGCCCGAGAACCTGGCCAGGCCGTGGTGTTGGAAGTCGGTGCAGTTTGAAGGCATTTGCAGTGTATCGATGGGTAACTTCAGACTCCAGGTTCGTTGGTAAGTTGATGATGGCAATTGCCTCGAAGGGGCATCTATCGCAAGTCAAACCTATGAATTGGTGCAGGGAAATGCGACCCACTTTTTGACACAGATACCACAGCCGATACATAGAAATTCGGATATGAATGCGATTTTATCAGAGGGCTTGACCTCTATACAGAGTTTTCCTGGGAGCGTCACGGATGAGGATAGAAACGATCCGATATGATATAGGCGTACCCATTCGTACAACAGGACATGACTGGGGTGACGGTTAGAGAGAGAAAAAAGAATAGATGTGTACGCAGGCACACTTTTTTACATTCTTGCGCGCATCGTTTTGGCTTGCAACGATTTGAGTCTACAATCGCGATTCGAGTGATTTTATCGGCCATCTTCTTGAATCCGATGCGATCTGGGTATAGTCAAGCAGTAATGTTACGTCGCGGTGGACGGCACCGAAAATGAATGTGGCTATGCCCCAGCGAACCAATCAGACACGTCGCAAAAAAGAACACGTTCTCACTGGCTCAAACATAGCATTCGGTAAATTGGTATGAATTCTATCCATCATAAATAAAAGTGAAACTAATCCTGAACCAATTAACGAACGGCGAGGAGCAGATCCAAAGTAAGAAGCTAAATGTCCATGAAGATACAGTACGAGACAGCTTAAGCAGTGGTTCCAACACCTTGATAACTACCCTGCGCCTGAGTTCCTCCCCCAAATGCTGCTGGCGGACTGCGCGGCGTCTTGGGAAGTACCCAGGAGGGCGTCGTTCCTGCGGCGACAGGACTGCTCTGCGGCGGCGAAGAAGAGAATGGCTGTTGTGGCGGAGGTGAAGAGAATTGCTGAGGTGCATATTGCTGTTGAAAGAGTGGCGAAGAATACTGCTGAGGCGGGGACGAGGAATACGGTAACCCCTGTGGTTCCGAAGAAGTCGGGAGGGTATCTTCAGGATATGGCGATGGCAGTACATCCATCGAAGTCCTTCCAACACTAGAAGTGGAGAAGTGCTGCGAATGCTGGCCTGGAATGGACTGCTGCTGTTGTTGTGCGGGATTCTGTTGCTGGGCGAGCTGTTGCTCGACGGGATGCTGCTGAATAGGCTGATGGTGAACAGGCTGCTGCTGAATGGGCTGCTGCTGCTGAATGGGCTGCTGCTGCTGAATGGGCTGCTGCTGCTGAACGGGCTGCTGTTGGAGAGGCTGCTGTTGAACAAGTTGTTGCTGGGTGGACTTTTGAGCAGGGTCTGGAGGCGCAAGCTCGTCTGTCACACCCGGGACAGAAATAAAGTACACTGCTCCAGCTAAATCCTTGCCCCCCTTGGCGTAATACTGCGCCCAAGCCTGGACATTCGGATCGGCGTAAGTCGTGTTGGGATCGTAGACGTAGGGGGATATGACTTGTCGCTCCGGCTGCTGTTGCTGTTGAGCGGTAGTAGTTTGCACCTGTTGGGCGGGCGCTGCGCCTTGCGATACAGATTGCTGGATTTGGCCAGGACCCTGCTGACCGGCTTCTTGCTGGACAGGTCCCGTCACAGTCTGCTGGGTTGCAATGGGACCTTGCTGAGGTGTAGGACCCTGCGGTTGTCCCGAAGTAGGGCCTGCCTGTTGTCCGGGAATAGGGCCTGCTGAAATAGGTCCTACCTGTTGTCCGGGAGCAGATCCTTGGGGCCCCGGTGTCGGCGCAGGCTGACCAGGATACGGCTGGGGGCCATATGCGCCGTACGCGGGCTGGGGCTGCCCGTAAGGCGCAGGACCAGGACCATAACCGTAAGACTGAGGTCCACTGGGATACTGGCCTGCAGCTGGTGTGGGGTATGCGCCGGGGGCTCCATATCCATATGCACTTTCAGGACGCGGGAACGGTTGAGCAGGAGGGCGATATGCGCCTTGAGGCTGATCGTACATCCCGTGTCGCGAAAGACTTTCTTCCATCATTCTATCGAAGATGGTCCGCGCCCGAACAAAGGTTTCGTTCATAGAAACAAGATCGGCTACGTTCCAGTCAATCACAGGCAGCGTTAGATTGGAGCATTCACCGACCTCGTTTTTGACTGTACTTGTCAATAAGTTTGACAATTTTGGGTCGAAGAGCCATGCTTGAACGGTAAAGCTCTTGAATCTCTTCGTTATCGGCTAAATTGTCCTTGGCGGGATCAAGTTGTCGAAGCATCGTCAACAGTTTTTCGACATTTACCGCCTGCGCAAAGACAGCCGCTTCTTGTTCGGCCTCCCTGCCCAATTCGGCGGCCGTGGGTTCCGGCATCGCTTCCTAAAAGTGAAGAGTGAGAAAAACAGCGCAAGTGACGAAGTGAAGCCGACTTACAACATAATTGACAGGGAAAATACCAGTGCGGCCTTTGAGCTGACCTCTCCACCAATCCTTGTACCCTCGATCCACAACCTTGATAATATCTCCTTTTTCGAAACCAAGTTCACCTGGTTCGGTTGGTTCGAATGTGTGCAAAGCGCGAACACGGGTGACGATACCACTGGTAGCAGGAGCTGGGGCTGGAGCGGGTGTCGCACTAGGCATGGATACTGGAGGTTGAGAATACTTGGGAGAGGGAGATCGTGCAGGTGCATAACCACCTGCATATGTAGGCGCGTAGGATGACGACGATGCAGCTGCATGATTGGAGCTGGACGCTGCGGCCGATGAAGACGAAGAACCACTAGCACCCACGTCGTTGTAGCGGTCCCACTGAGCTCTTCCACCCTTGTCTTGAATTGAGAGGGCAAGGACGCGCTGCAAATCTTCTTCCTCCTTTCGGCGGATTTCATCATCTACGGTTGGGGGAGGAGGCTCTTGTGGGGTTTCAAAGCGATAGTCTAGAGCTGGTTAGAAAAGTAATACGCTCGCATGTGAGCAACGTACTCTTGGCCTGTAAAGCCTTGTAGCAATCCTCCATTATACCGAGTGTGGAGTCATTCTCGAATTCGGCCGTCCACATTGCAATAAGAGCCAGTGCTCTCTGCCTAACTTTGTCGTGGGTGGTCTATGTTGCAGTTAGCTAAGAGAGAGGTATTACTGTCGATTGTACGTACTCTATCTGCAATGAGTTTTTCGAGTCCTTGGGTGAAAGCGCGGGATGCTATTTCTCGATGAAGCTGGATATCACAATTCTTGGACAAGGACTCTGAGAGAGAAAGAGCATAGAGTTGGACATTGGGATTGCGATGTGCAAGACGTTTCAATACAGCCGCGATTACGTTGTGGGCTCTTTAGCAGAACTGGTGAGTGAGGGTGTGATAAGGTCAAGGGGGAGAATTGGCGCACCCTTCCTGACCTTCATCCTGAACTTTGTCACATAGGTTCATGATTAGTTCCCAATTCTCTGAAGTCAAGTTTTCGTCTGTCGTCTTGACTGAGAGGACGATAATCAGCGTTGCCCTCTCCCCTCGTTGGAGAGGTGAATTGAATACTGACCGACGACCTCATCGTAAGGGTTGGTGGATCCACCGCCAAACATGATAGTGTTGGTATAATATGAAGAGCTGGTTTCGCTGCGGAGGTAGATGGCAGTGAATCGGGAGTGGGCTGTGTGGGAAGGTCGGCTTCCGGCACAAGCAGTGGCTGTGTTACAAGCTTTTCTAGTTTCCTCTCATCCGATGGCGAAGAGTAGGTGTTGACTTTTATTCCTTGAATGAGCGTAGATTAATATCTGTCTAGTTCCCAGAAACTTTCGTCTACTTGAAGAATTAGAAAAGGGGGAAAAGGGGATTGGTGATGGGTCTTGTTCGTATGGTCTCGAGGATGGCGACGATATCATGATGAGCAACTGGAATGGGACCATCATTGGACCTGGTCATGTATGTCTCTTGTATCTACTGTCTAGCATGTTCTGATTGTGCTGCAGACGGTACACGAGAATCGAATCTACAGCCTCAAGATCACCTGTGGCCCCAGCTACCCTGAGGTCGCCCCAACTGTCCAGTTCCTGTCGCGAGTCAACGTGCCCTTTGTCAGTCAGAGCGATGGAACGGTGGATCCATCCAAGATCCCCGTTCTCAATAATTGGACTAGGAATTACAGCATTGAGAATGTCCTTGTAGAGATGCGCAAGTATGTCCGACTCACTCGTTGGTTCATTGCCAGCCACTAATAACTTTATAGAGAAATGGCATCCTTCCACAATCGTAAACTCCCTCAGCCGCCCGAGGGCTCTACATTTTAGTATCTGTGTATGAAATATTAAGTTGCACGAATTGCTGTACCTTTAGAAATGTATCAGAAATGTCCGAATACTGCGCAAATATAGGGTCCTTCCCCCTAGTCTCATCTTGTTTCTTACCGTCATCCATCCAACCTCACACATACCCACTCTCGTAGACGGCGACGACGACGACCGCGCCAAAAACATCTGTCATATTCGCCTTACAATGTCCGAGCTTCAACAAGCGAGCGCAAGTCCCATGCCTGAAGGGGTCACCGACCCAAACTACCAACCTCTGCCAGGCCGCTTAGGCAACCTTTCCGTGACCCAGCAGCATGCCCTTGAAAAAATCAAGATGCAAGTCAGGCAGGAAGGCTGGTTTGTTGAGGAACGGATGGACGATGCCCTGATGCTAAGGTCGTGTTCACCGTGATCCTTTCCCAGATGCCATCTGATCTCTATGCCGTATTAGATTTCTACGGGCGCGCAAGTTCGACGTGCCATTGGCCAAGAAGATGCTCCAGGAGTGTGAGCAATGGCGGAAAGACTTTGGTGTAGATGACATTGTCAAGTCAGTCGTCCTCCATCCCCCCCTCATCCACACCTCTCTTACAATATATTCCAGGAACTTTGATTTCAAGGAAAGGGAGGAGGTCAACAAATACTATCCTTCATACTATCACAAGACCGACAAGGTCAGTTCCATTATATGCGCATACAATGAGCTCATTTTGCTCCAGGACGGCCGTCCAGTTTATATCGAACGATTGGGCTTGCTTAACATCAAAGCCTTGTACTCCATCACCACTCAAGAACGCCAGCTACAGCGTCTTGTCCTCGAGTACGAAAAGTTTATCAACGACCGCCTCCCCGCATGTTCCAAACAATGTGGCCACCCCGTCGAAACCTCATGCACCATCCTCGATCTCAACAACGTATCCCTCAGTAATTTCTATCAGGTCAAAGACTACGTCAGCCAGGCATCATCTATCGGCCAGAACCGTTATCCAGAGACCATGGGTAAATTCTACATTATCAACTCGCCATGGGCATTCAACGCCGTCTGGAGGCTGATCAAGCCCTGGTTGGACGAGGTCACCGTCAACAAGATCGATATTATCGGGAGCGACTACAAGGACAAACTTCTTGCACAGATTCCCCCCGAGAACCTGCCAATGGAGTTTGGCGGACTCTGTGAATGTGCCGGTGGTGGTGGCTGCTCGTTGAGTGATGCTGGCCCTTGGAATGTTCATCAACAAGTACGTCTGTTCATTAATCGCCCTTTTTGTATCTAACTCGGAATACCTAGCCGCCTGCCAATGCTGCTTGACATTTCGTTCACCTTGATTCTGTAGATGCAGAAGTATACAACCACCTCTTCTATAGAATAATGTTTGTCTTTGATCCTAATAGCTGTGAACTGACCCAAAGGTTGTCGAAATAGTATAATGAGGGTACGCAAAATCGTCACTGTCTAACACGAAGACGAGGCGACGCAGTACTTATTGCGACGCGCTGTCATCCATCGAAGAAACCTGGAGAGGAACAAGTAAGACCGATTAAATTAACAATTCTCTTGCACTGTACTCTAAGATATATACCAACAACCACGAATTACTTAACATTAGCGCCATTCCGTCCACGCATCCGAGCCTTTTATCAACGACACAAGTTCGGATCTCTTGACTTTCCTTCCCTTGTCAGCACTTTCGACTTTGACCTTGACACCATCCTTGAGCTCCCATCTCTGCTCCTTCACGGTAACCAGACCCTCTTTCAATTCATCACTTCCGAGGATCACAGCAAACGGCACCTCGTCCTTCTCACCCGCCGCAAACTGTGCTGGTAGTTTTGGTTTGTTTTTTGCCAAAAAGTCAGTCTTTGTACGGCTACATCAGATTGACATCCAGCACCAAATAAACGAATCACTGACCTTGATCCCTTGCTCCCGTAGCTCTCGGACAAGCTCCATTCGCTCCTGAAGGAGGCCGTCCCCGGCAGCCATGACATACACCATCGTGTCCTTGCTCCGACCACCCATACTCGCCCATTTTGGCGACAATAGGGCAAAAATTCTGTCCATTCCAATACTGATGCCGACGCAAGGCGTGTTCACGACTTTCTTTTTTCCGTCGCCTGATGCAGCGGCGGTGAACATGCCGACGAGATTGTCATAACGGCCGCCAGCAGCGATAGAACCAACGCCGACTTGGGATTCATCGATTTCCTCCTCGTCCGCATTACCGACAGGTTTCGACTTTTTTGGGGGAGGCGGAGATGTAGGTGCAGCGGAGACTTCGGGATTCGCCTTCAAGCCAGGAGGAGCGGATCCCTCCACAATTGCTTCATAAATGAGGCCTGTATAGTAATCCAGTCCACGAGCAAGAGAAAGATCGAATGATATCTGAAAACAAGTATGAGTAGTTGAGGAAAAAGATAATTTGAATCGACCTGTACCTTGTCAGATATTTGGTATGCTTTGAGGAACCCAAACAAGATGGCCATATCCTCGAGACCTTCCTTTGCGCTCTTGTTGCCCGTTAATGTCGCGTCTTTCAACAAAAGTTGCAGTAATTCCGGTCCACCTGTGAGTGTATTTGTGAGAACAAGTTACGGGGCGCGGCGAATCTCGTCCTCATACCTTTGTGTTTAACGTACTCTCCAATCTTATCGGCTACAGCGGGAGCTAGACCCTTTTCCTCCGTCATCTCCTTTTTGACTTCTGACCATGGCAGCTATACAACGTTAGACGAGACGTTTGACGCGGGCTAACACCAACCTTGTCCAATTTATCCACTGCAGATGAGATGGTACGTATCTTGTCATCCGGTACACCACAGACCGCAAAGATACCATCGAGTATTTTTCTGTGATTCAATTTGATAGTGTACTCGCCAATGTCTAGATTGTTGAGGATGGTGCAGATGAGACTCAGGATTTCGGCGTCCGGAATCATCGCGTCAAAGGTTCCCGAGATGTCAAAATCCTGGGACGACAAGTTAATTCCTACGCGACGAGAGTAAATTAGTAAACGTACAGCCTGCATGAACTCCCTCATGCGTCCTTTTGACATGACGGGCTGATCGCGACGGTACACCTTGCCTACTTGCCAGACCTTTCCCTGGCCGCCACCGCCAATCATAGCTAGCCAACGCGCCAAGGGAACAGTGTGGTCGTAACGCAGGGCCAGCTGCTCGCCGCCTTGATCCATGAGGTCGAATATGAGTTTGGAGTCTTCGCCATATTTGCCTGCGAGAACGTCCTTGCGTTCGAAGACGGGCGTGTCGAGACAGCTACCACCGAAAAGAGTGAAAGCATCCTTGACGATGCGTTCAATGTGCAGGCGACAGAGCATTTCCGACGGTCCATAATCTCTTGTTCCCTGGCGCAAGATCAACAACCCATTAACTCACACCATCGCCATCGCACCTTGGCCGTTTTAAGCAAAATGCGTTCCTTTTTCTTTTCATCTTCGCCCTCTCCTTCCGTTTTTTTCTCCTTTCCTTTGGCATTCATAACACCTTGGGCTTTCTTGAGTTCGCCAAGTTTTCGTTTCGCGTCTTCGATAAGACTAGGATCGGCATTTTGTGTGCGAAGGTTGTTGAATAACGCAGTCTGCTCTGCAATTTCCTGGACCAGGGACGACGACATTCTGGAGGCAACGTTCAAGTAGGAGAGTGATAATCGATGGCAGCTGAGTCGAGTCAAGCTAAACATGGCTTGCCCGCCAAAAAAGTGCACTTGCCTAACTGGGATTTACTTTTTGGCCGAAAGTCTCCCAAGAACAAACAACGCGACTCGACATGGACAAACCTACGGACAGACTGGGTGATGGAGAGACGGCGCTAGGTTTTCTGTAATTAGTACTTGGGAGTAAACAATTTTGCAAACGCAGCGGGTCAGACCAGTCAAGAATTGACATGAATCCTCTGCTGCGCGTTTTGTCTTGTCTGACATTGAACCAGCCGGGACTTGTAGTGAGTTTCGGATCCTTTCCATGGTGCGCCACATTTCTGGAATACAGTTGTCTATGTAGATAACGTATTTCATGAATTCGTAGAAACGTATGTATGCGTCCTCGCAGACTCAAGATCAGGGTCCTTGAGGCTGATGATCGGGCGGTGGTTGTAATTTATTTTTTCTTCCCGCGATCATCACCTC
>QLPD01000951.1:0-40618 GCA_003314085.1 Hymenopellis raphanipes | reverse complement strand
CAAAGGCGTTGGTTTCAAGTTCCCTATGTACACCAAGTCTTTCACATACCAGATACATATATATTAAGCACACCTTTCCTACCAAGTACTAGGACACTGAAGAAAGGCGGAGGAATATGCGTACGCATGTTGTTGCATGCCGTCTGCTCCGAGTCTAGTATCGTCCAAGGATTCTGAGAGTTGCGGATCCGGCTGTGCAGCGCATGTCGCGTTGTCGAGGTCGTTTGAACTTCTCCTAAATGGGCGTTGAGGCGGAGATATGCGTATATTCTCGGCCTGTAGAACGAAAGTCTTTAGACTTCGATGTTCAGTACCATTTTGAGTGCGTTGCTCCAGAGAGAGTTAAAACGAAGACTCACCTTAACGCTGAAGTTGAAGATCAACATAAGCGGCACGCTTAAGCTTGAGCCGTCATGATAATCGCAAACAAAGACGAAATTATCACGTCAGCTGCCAACCGAGAAGGTACGACTGCAGTCAGATAAAATGAACGATATAGAAGGCATGTTAAACTAATTATTTAAGGTAGAGGTATGTCGATATACAACAATGAAGCATTTACTTATAGGTAATGTATTGCATTCTAGCAGTAACATGCTAGTCAACGAGGCCACATCAAGACTTACTGAAGCTAAAATATCGGCCGTCTTGTACTAAGAGGAACGTCGAAAGTCGATGCGGGTCGCGAGGCAGGTATATCGTTGCAGTGCTGGCTTCTAAGGTTAACATCTGACATACGCACCAACCTTCTTGATAAATATGAAGAGTCGACCTAAACGACTACGTTGGACCGCTTTCGGGGCGTCTATATCACCGGTTAGACAGTTACACATAAACCATGGGACACTTACCTGTCGGTTTGTCTATAGCATCTGGTTCTAAATTCGCAGTCGGCTCTCTTTCTCGTTGGAACACCTCAGCCAGAGCTTGCATCTGCTGAGGACGTGCATTCGGAAGATACAGCATTTCAATCTGTGTGCGTTTCACAACCGCGTCATCGGAAGCCTCGAGTTTCTGTTTCTTCCCCTCCGCCACAATGTTTGTGAACATTTTGCGCATGTTGACAGTCAACTCTTTCTCCCAAGCAATGAACTCGTCGCGATTAGGCATCTCGGTGTCAGGGGCATTTGAGACTTTTCGTGGTACCAGGTCGAGCGCTGCCCTTAAGCGATCTTCGGGAGTTAGCAACGAAAGTGGTGAGGCATCGATAGCGGGATCGACGGCCGAAGACATTGGCTCTGGGATATCTGACAGCACGGAATGAGTGGATCCCTCGTATTCAGAGGACCAATCATCATTGCCCTGGACATCCTCATCGCCAGATGCGGGGCCCAGCTCTGGGCCATCATGAAGTCTTTCAACGACCGGATGATCGTCGGGGTTTGGGTTTGGTTGAGAACCTTTTGCGGTGAAGTATTCGTCGTCAAGCTTCCGAGTATCGATTACTTTGTGGCGCACCCGTCGTTTTGCTGCAGCTTTCACTCTGTGTGATGTGCTTCAGTAGGCGAAAATATCGGTTAGAGAAAGTATACTTGGTATATGCCTCATGCTCTCCTTGAAACTCCCATGGGTTACTGATCTCATCGGGGGATATCGTCTCAAGATTAAACGTAAATTTGACAAGTGGTGTCTCGTTTAACCAATCGTCGTACGAAGTGGGCGCTGGCAGAGACGAGGTAGAGGCAATGTCGGATGAACCAGATAGCTCGGAGTCTCTACTAGAGGAGGAGTGCACAGATTGCGTGTCGTGTTCCAACTCCTGTACCGCCTGATATGCCGCCTCGATCTCCTGACGCCATTCAGCATCGTATTCGCTAAGTTCGATGAGATGCATCGCCTCATTCTGGGGAACAAGCTGATATTGACCCTGTTGGCGTACATCACGAGTCGCATATGGGACGCGCACGACGGTTCGCGCAAGAGTAGGATGAAAACAGTCCGGCCACGGCAGAGGCGGAGTGCAATGTACTGCTTCACGTTCGAGAGGATGAGGAGCAGAGCTAGGAAGGATAGGACAGGACATCTCAGGGAGCGTTCCCAATCCAGGGCCCGGAACCATGCCTCGGGGTGAGACTAACATGATGGCCAGCGCATAAGGAAAACCCACTACAGGTATGCCGCCCCGCCACTAGGCCAACATTAAGACAGAAGCCCAAACGAAGAAGAGATAATGACCGACCTCGACTACGCAGGCGAGAAATTGCTTGTTCTTCATTTCCTCGCATGCTTTGGTGGCTACAGGATCCTCGAAGGCAGCAATACTCGCAACGGGGTCGAGTTGAAAGACGAAATACTCTCCACAAAGAGGAAGCGACATGGCAGCCTGTGTTTTCAAAGAGAAACTGCCAATCCTGAACAGTAGAGACTGTTGACAGTCGTCGTGGTGAAAGCGTGAGACTTGGAGCCAACACTCGCAACACCGAACACCTGTCCAGGTCCGTTCATTCGGCCATCACCGCTATCAATCATTGTAGGTCCAAGCTCACCCAACTTTCCTTTCCACAGCGAGAAAGAAAACCTGCCAGACGCTTGCAGATACTCGGCATTTCGAATGATTATTAGGGATACATTGGTGCCAGCAGGTATTGATGCATATGATATTGATGATCCACGACTTACTACTCTACTTTCTTGTTGACGAAGCTTCCCAGCGCCTATATCAGGGAGGTCTACCTGTGTCTTGATTTTGACCATTTCGAGATGCCTTCGATGCCCATGTGCCGGAAGACACATGTGGTCTCGTCTTCAACAACAATTGGATCCTCTCTCTTGTCTTCCCATCGACCGGCTCAACCAGTGTACACGTCCCTCTTCCTGCGCTTCTTCAGATGACGAAGAAAAAGCGTCCTGCTCTGAACACAGGTAGTTCAGGCTCTCGGTCCCAAGATCCTTGGGATGTCCCGGTTCCTCAGAAATCATCCAATTATGGGCGCGTTTTCAGGGTTTCTGAGCCTCTCCTCCTTTCCCTGTATACGCTGTTGAACGATGCAGCTACGAAAAATCTGAGTGGCTGGACAGATTATACCGACGACGGCCTGAAGGCGAAGAATGATTTGACTCAATCTTCTGCCCGAATGGTTAAATCCATACGGAAGATGACTCTCGCTGCTCAAACTGAGACGAAGTCACGGCCAGCCCTGTACGTCAAGACGCCAGCTACTATGCAACAGGGCGGGCATGGGACCGCTCATAGCATCCACCCCATCGGCACGTTCGGGCATGCACGAGAGCTTTCTGGTCACCTTCGTGACTTTTCCTTCCCCATTGTTACACATCCATCTACTCAGCTGCCACAACCTCCAGAGGACGAGCGCCTCTGGGTTCAGACAGTGCCAGTATGGAGATTACCTTCATCGGATGCTACACATGCTTGGATAGTGGGACTTCCTATGTTTACACAGAGCGGCTCCGCGCCATCCGTCCCACACATTATAGACGGTCAGCAGGTCCAAGTGTCGAGCCGGATGGTGGGCTCTATCAGGCAACGTAGCTCCAGGATGTTAGGAGTCTTCAACCAGTTGACTCGCGAACAAGGAGAAGTCGAACAAGGAGAAGTCGAATTTATATGCTCATTTGAGAAAGAGCTAGCAAATGGTTATGAGGTAAGGCACAATGTTATCTGGATCAGACCCATGTTTACAACCTTCCTCTATGTAGATTCATGTACAGTCTTTATATTGATCCTCTAGTTAAAACTGTAAGCAATACTGTGGGTGTTACCGTGTGTTTCCGTGTTCGTATTCGTAGAAAGCAAGGATATTTCGGGAAGTTCCGAGTGCGCCTCTACTAACAGGCAATGTTGAACTGTTGAGCTTAGATTTCGCTCTCCGAGGTGAAAGCACCTTTCGGATGTCTCTGTGCAAGTCTTTCGCGTAACCAGATACACACTCTTCAAAACAACCTTCCTAGCAAGTTGCCAAGCCTTAAGTACTGAAGGAGCATACAGAAAAAATCCCTTAGAACTTGCCCACACCCGGAGGATCAAAAGGATCCTTCCCTTCGCCGACGCATGTCTCATCACTATAATCCAACCTCCTGTTCTTCCGAGTCTTTGATTCGCTTCAGTCACACGACAAAAGGTACAGCAAAGATTGTTGGACTTCTTCGTCTTCTTTCAAATCACATCAGCCATGCAACTTAGCTGCAAGACGAAGGAAAAGTCCGACCGTAAATCTGCCTAGCGTCAACTTCTTTGACTTGTGCCGCGGCGAAGGGATGCCGATGTTCATAGTTTTGTCGCCGCCGCCTTTCGAGTTGCTTCAAAGCAGACAGGAGAAAGCCTTTCAGACCTGTTCATATAAACCAAAACACTCTTCAATATGTTCTTGGTCAACCTGACTTACCAACAAATGCTCGGGGAGATTCTGGAACAGAAGACTGCGGAGGCGGTACAGGTGCAGTTTGTCGACATAGCATTCCTGGCGCCTGAAACTCTATCTGCAGCCTGAGAGCCATAAATAAAATGCGTTTTCGCGAGACCATAGAATCAGAGCGAGCAGGGGAGGGAATATATCCCCAACGATTCATGCATGAGACTGGCTCATAGTCCATAATTTTTGGCGGTAGAACGACGATCAATAACGCACGAGCTTTACTGCACAGAATAGACAGCGGCTACATGATATATGCTGTCTAGGTTAAGAGTCAACTGTCAGAGTCAGTCCATGTCATTGATCAGGAGCCTCCACAGACAATAGCTATCATTTCCAGATTTCCCTTTCCAACAGGCTGCAGCGGCGCCATTAGACGCGTCGAAACGAGGCTGAAAGAGACATAGACGCACCTTCTGGACAAACAAGTTCTCATTCCCGGACACCCTCTGAGGTAGGCGCACACCTCCCCTTTATTCTTCTCCATCCCGCATTTGCCGCTGACCGCGATAAACCGGAGTAGTCATCTGTAGGGTAGCGTCGAGCCGCGTCCGTGGTTCCTACAAGCCATTATGGCGGCCTCTACAAGCAAGATGATGATGATGGTCAAAATCAAGTTTGGCAATCTTTGCCGGCGGCACTTCCTTCACCTCTTCGAATGCCTCTGCTACACTGTTCGTGTACGCGATACTTGACCACGCAGCCTCCAAGTTTGAGAAACGGGACAGGTCATACCCACAATAGCCTGAAATTCGAACACGCGAGTACCGCCACAATAGCAGTCATTCCCAATTGTTACATTAAGCAGCAGAAAGAAAATGCTTCGGAAGTCAGTACTATTTCACAAAGACCTGTAGATAAGCCGACCCTTCAGAGTACTATAAGTATAAAACGTCAACTTCGACTTCATCGGAATACCCGTCGTCGTCGTCATGGACCCAACCGCACGGCGCGTCCACACCGCTATGCCTTCCTTCCGTCGCACAACCTCAGCCACCTGAGAATAGTTCTCCATGCTCTTGTAATCCTCCAAAGGTCGGAGATCGACCGTGTTAGGCGTAGCGGTGAAATCAATCACGCGCACCAAGGCCGGATTGCTGTTCCTACGAGTTTGCAAAAACATTTGACAGTCATACTCGAGAAAGAAGCGGTCACAAGATGACAGCGCCCGAATGTTTGCTAAAGAAGAGGATCAATGAGAAGGAGTTCACGTGCGGCATCCTTGGCACCTACTGTTGAAATCATTACGAATCGAAGCACATTGCTCCCGATGTCGTTCCTTCCAGTCTTGCTTCTGGCAAGCACGCGAGCAGTAGTAATAAACTGCACATCCCGAACATCTTCTCCATTGCGTGGTATGAAGTTGCAGGTTTGGGCACTATTAAGCGGGGGACAGTAAACACTTCATTTTCTTAACGACATTACGATGGAGAACTCACCGATGCGGAATCGCAAAGACAGCCAGCCGCCTTATCGAACTGCTGTTTCACCTCTCTCATATCCTCAAGACGATTCTCGTATGCTTTCCATTTCTCTGAGGCCATCAGAGCCTTGCAGACGAAAGGCTGCAGCTTTCGGTGGGCCCTCAGTGCGGATGCGAGAACAGAGTGGTGCGAAAGGTAGGGAGCTAAGCGTTCCAACAACAGGTGGAGCATCAAGTCGCCATACACGGTCCGGAATGATTCTGCCACCAACGTTGGGTTATCCGACATCAGCTGGTGAGCGCGAACTAGGCTGAAAATGGCCTTATCGTCGAACACCTGTTTTGCCACCCGATGTCCATAAATCTCGACCAGGATCTTGATGTGGAAAACACCTCTGACTATGGCGTCCACCGACTTGAAGAGGAGGGCCGATTTGGCCTGAACTTTGCCAGTACCGAGAAAGGTGTGGAGATGGTTGGAATGAATGATCGTGAACATCATCTCGCAGGTTCGGTGGAGATGTCCGTGGTCCAACATATAATTAGTAATCTCCACCGTCTCCATAAGAGGCAGCATGGCTCGATACAGAGGTCCCATGGATGCCACCAAGTCATCATAGATTTTCAAGCCCACGGTTTTCGAGGCGTTGATCACGCCAAGTCCGAATCTGACACACGAGTGGAAGGCGTCCGTGAAGAAAGTGTACTCGTTGAAGACGATGTCGGCGAGTTCCAGAGCGTGCTGGGGAAGATTGCGCTGCGTTGGATTATAACCTTCGGGGATGATCTCGTTGATTATATGAAAGCAATTACAGCGGACTTTCCACTGAGACCTGGCGCCTTGGGAGGAAAGAAAGAGTTTGTACTCGTAGCTCGAGCCTTTCGGTAACGACGAAGAGTGAAGGAGCGCGCTGACGACAAACGATAGAAAGAAGGCGGGTGACGAATTTTTCTCGTTTCGAACTGCCGCCTTCGTTGACGTGAGTTCCTGGTGAAGGAGAGGGAAATTTTTGGCGCAATAAAGAAGCTGTAGGACGATACCCGACGAGAGCTTGGCGAAATTGAATGGAAACCCATGATCGCGCCCAGGGATAATGAAATGATGAAGAAAGTAAGAAATCCAGGCCGCAATGTGTGGTAGCGTCCGTACGACAAACTCGACAGTCTGTGCGCTGTACGACAAGGATCCATTTCTCGTGATCTCTTTGAGGCAGGTACGCAAGGCGGCCAAAGCACAGGCAGCGACGTTTACGGGCGCGTCGAGATTAGAGGAGGGTGGTGGCGCTGTCTGCGGAACACCATAATAGAGCGCCTTCCTTACGAACTCCGTGAAGTTTTCGAAGGTGATATGGTTGCGGGGAGCGTTCTGCGCAAGATCGCGTATTGCAGGCCACTCGTGTCTCAAAAGCATCTGAGGTTTGAGGCATATTTCTTAATGAGTGAAATTCGTCGTAGTCGCTGGGACATACCGCCGTCTGTCAAAGGAATAGAACTCGCGCCGGGTGACGCAGATATCGAGAGCCGTTAACCTGTACGTTACTATATCTATCAATTTGGGTTGTCTGAGCACCAAGTAAGACGTACTGACCTTTTAAATTTTAAGCCGTGATAGTGAAAAAGAGACTCAACGATCCTGTCATTACATAATTTCATCTTCCTGCCACCATCACGTGTGGCGCACGCGTCATGGTACCGTGTTCTTCGGAACAACTAGATCTGGGATGACAGAGTTCCATTAGACCGCGGGGATTGTGAACTTCTATGACACATGTTGAAAGCCCAGCTACACCTTGCACCATAACTACCACGTTCATGACGAGACGGTCATAGACTTTGGAATGCGCATAGAGAGCTTCACCGCAATGGACATCAAAATCCAAAACACAATGTACACCATGAAACCTCCCGCCAGGTTCTTCTGCAGCGTGACAGAAAACAAGGACGACGCGATAGAGGGCGCGAACCCACGCACACCCGAATTAAACATCTGCGCAAGCCCATTCGTCGATCCCAGCGTCTCCCGATTCGTCGCGCCAGCACATGCCCAGCCCCATACGCCGAGGATATGAGGAAATTAAACGATAGATGTATCGCCATCAGAGTGATGACACGCCAATCAATGTACCCCGCCTTCCGAGCAAAGTAGCTCTCGAACGAAAACGCGAAGAAGCTGGATAGAAGGAAGGACATGGAAGTAATGAACGTCCGTCGCGCCCCGAGCTTGCGGATTAGCGTGCTGGTGAGGAAGACCTGCGGGATGGCGTTGATCGTGCCCCACGCGAACATGATCCAACCGATTTCGTATGGGCTGAGTCCAAGGCCACCGATGGGGATGGAGGTGGAATACATGAGTGGGGTGAGCATCTCGTACGACCCCTGGCAGAAGTTCATGAAGCAGTACGCTGCAATGACGCGAACCACGTTCTTGTTCGCTACATCCCAAAATGATGGTGCGCGAGAGGGCGGGGCTCGTTGTTCTGCTGCTGCCTCGGAGTCGAGTGTGGCACAGTAATCAGAGTCGAACGTATCATCGAGAAGACGACCAGTGGCAGAGTCCTTCTTGTGTCCTGACAAAGTAGGATGTGTCTAATGAAATATAATGAAGAACACCGTTGCTGCGGAAAATACGAAGTACTAACCTCCTTCAGCGAACTAAGTGTCAGGATGAAGATGACAAAGGCAAAGGCTCCAGCAACACTACAAGGTAGAAAGTACGGGTGGTCGCGAAACACCGGTAGTCGGTTGAAGACTGGGCATCTATCTTGAGGATTCGACAACAGTCCACCGATGATAGGGCTATGTCACGATGAGAATATGGTTCGTGAATGACAGATGCGCATACCCCGAGGTAGCCCCGAAGCACCAGATGAGCGGCAGGATGGCGAATGCGTCACCAATGTTCGTTGAGTCCGTGAGCTAATTCAACCTCAGCCATAATCGTTTTCGCTACACCTACGCAAGTCTAAATCAAGGTTCCCACAAATGTATCCGTGACGCTCACCAATGTTCCCATTAAAGACGCCTTCGTTGCTTACAAGACCAGAAACCAAAAGTTGTTAGAGAGCCCAAATCCAAGCATAGACAGAGCCAGTCCAAGAGGTCCTAGCAACAACACCGGCCGACGTCCAAACTTGTCTGCAGCGCGCCCCCAATGAAACACGCTCAATGATTCCGCAATGAAGAACGCAGATTCCTATCAGTATCACTCGTTAGTCTTACGTTCCTTCCATGAAAAGTCAAAACGTACAATAAGGTATCCCGTTTTAGTTTCGTCACCTCCAGTGATTCCGGTTCTCCTCACAAACTCTGGCGCGAACGGGTAAATAACAGTCGCGGTGATCGGTTCAGCCGAAATACCACGAGAAGTTGATATTTTGGGAGCGGTGTGCGGGTTACGACGTGTGTCCTGTCGTTAGAGGTCATGGTTTGAAGAGACCTAGCATGCCTACATGGAGTTATTTCATCAAACGAGTCATCGGTGCATTTGTAATTCCCAGAAGGAGTCCATCTTTTCCAACCTAGCTCAACAAGGCGCGAGAACATCGGCGTAGTGGGGTTGAGCGGATTTGTTGAGACAAGGACACGTAAAACATAAAGGTCCCGCATTTGTTTGCGCGAGATGGGGGGTAGCTCTAGGTCTGTAGTGGTGCATTATTGGGGAAAACCGTGCCAAGAGCGGTTCCCAGCCAATTCCCAGTCGTCCTTTTCGCGATTGTCCGGTGTAGTTGAAGGAAGAGATGCAAGTCGCATCACGTGATCGAACGCGCCTGAACCCAGAGAATCAGATTCAAGGTTTCACGTGTAGGCTGTAGTCTTCATCCAAATCAAATTTGCAAAGCTGGCAACGATTACAGAGCCTTAAGAGAGTGCTGGTGAATATAATTCAACAGAATACTAAAATATGTATATTAAAGAAGATATGAGGGACATTATGATTGCAGAAGCCTGAGTTAGTAGCTCCAGCACAAATGTCAGGACTGTTCAACTGTGTCACTCTTTCGGATTCAGCGTCGCACGATTCACTACACAGAGCAGTATCCAAAATGATTCCGGGCAGTACTAGTGCACCTGGTACAATACAATGTCCTACCAAGGCAATCCCTCCAGAACAACTCTGAAAGTATGTTGAGAATGTACCAATGAGGGATCAAAGAAGAGACGCGTACAGTTCTTGTACTTCTTTTCGAGTCATAGCAAAGCCCACAGAACGACAACCTCCTGCCAAATACCACGGAACATCTCGCTCGATTCAATATTACATATATTCCTCTTCATCCATATCATCAAAAGGCCAATGCGCCTCAACCTCAACCCGTTCCTCCTCCGACTCAGCCGCCGCCAATCCGTCCTCCTTCATCTTCCTACTACGCTCCATAGCCTCTTCATAGCTCTCAGCAGACACCCATCCCTCCTCCCCAAAGCCAATCACGTGCCGGCACACCTCCAGAATTTCATCCGCCTCTTTCTGTTCTTCATCGAGCTTCCTCGTCTCACGCACATCCTCAGCGTCAAACACGACTGGACACGCAGCGCCTCCTCCCGTGAGCGTCCCCCATTTCTCCGTCGCTTCTATAAGCGCAACTTTCAGCGCGAGCGTTTCGCCCACCCACGGGTCACTAGCGTCGTCGAAGAGACGGCGGCGAAGCACGCTCATAGGTTCCGTCAACGCCGCATAATGAAGCCCGTTGTATACTTCCGTGTTTTTGACGTAGTGGTAATGGACGAGGCGGCGACGGTAAAGTGCCTTGGCTCCACTTCGCTGAAATTCCTCCAATTCATCAAACTTCTCCGGTAGCGAAGGCCGCGTCATAGATCGGGTAATATCATCATAGTTCTGTAACCTTTGGGGTATCCCGGCGTGGAGAAACATGGGTAGGACTGAAGTGTGTTGCCAGTCGATCAGACCGACGACCTGCAAGTTAGAGTCGGCTGACCTAGAAACGATAATGTTGCTCGGCTGGAGGTCGGGATGGCGGATGCGGAAATGACAGAGAGTGGGGTTTTGGGGTATGAGTGACGGCGCGATGAGAAGATAGCGGTCCAGGTTCTCGATGTGATCTGATGGCGGTTGTTTCTGGTACTTGTAAGCTTCCCTCCTCATGCGCTGGAACGGCCACAGCGGTCGACCGAACCGCCGTGAGTAAGCTAGTTCCTTTTCTGCCCCTCTTACAAGGGCGGCTTCGGCACTTTCGTCTATAGTTATCAGTTAGTTGAAGGGAGTAATGAAAAAGGCAGGGAGCGGCCTACATGGTCCTCGATCAACGTCGAGTTGTGATCTCCTGCCATACCATAGACGCAGACTTGTATCTGGGCCGACGCAGAAACGCTCGTCCTCTAGCGAGATGCCCAGCCCCCCAGGGACCTTCTCCAGGTCTTGTGTGTAGTACAGGCTTCCCCCAGCCGGGAAAGAAATCGACATCATCTTCGACTCGAGTTCAGCAAGTTGGCGGGTGATTGAAACGATTTCCTTTTCCCCAAGATTGAACCATATATCGTTCAAGTTGGTGCCTTGTACGAATTCCATGAAGATATACTCGGTCTCCGCCGCGTTGTCCGGTGTGGGCGAATATCCGTATACCTCAGGCGTAGGCAGCCCAAAGGAACGGAGGAAGGCCATGGTAGCCACTTCACTAGCGACAGTGAAGTACTTGGGAATCGTAACCGGGTACGGGATACGCGCCACCATTTGGAAGCCGTCGCGCATGGTGATGAGGATGGTACGGTTAAATCCGCCCTCTGCGAGCTTTTCCAGGTCGACTATATCATCAGGACTCCGATCAACAGACTCCGCTGCAAGCCGACGTAGCCCATCGACGTTAAAAACACGTCTGCGTTCAGCCTGGCGAAGAGCATCATTGTAGCTGAGCACATCAGATCGGGTTAGACAAACAACATGTATAAGACTTACATCCACCGCCCCGACGTGTAGTTGAAAAGATCGTTACGGGATTGCGCCGTAGTCGAGAACGTGCGACGTAGCGGCAAGTGGGTGGTCGAGGCGGAGATGGAGCTCGGGCAGGAAAAGGATAACGAACGGAGAGAGGAGCGAGAACGGCGCAAAGAGGACGCGACTGGAATCGCCAGCAAGTCAAAGATGAGCCTCGCGCTCGCCATGGACGTTCGATTCAGATCTCAAACATGAGTCTCACGGCCCCCAACGGCAGCTGCCTCCATCGAATTGTGCCGTAGTTACGATAGCGCACAACATTGCCGGCGTTCCATTTGAGAAGGACTGTAGCAGCGCCATTAGACGCGTCGAAACGAGGCTGAAAAGACATAGACACACCTTCTGGCCAAGTCAGTTCTAATCCCCCTCTGATATAGACTCTCCTTTCTTGTTCTATTCATGTCCATCCCACTTTTGCCATTGGCTGCGATAAAACGAAATAATGGTAGCTTCGAGCGCCCACGGTTCCTCCAAGTTATGGCGACGTGGTCGAGGACAAGCACGATGATGATGGCCAGAAAGCAAGCTCGCGATCTTTGCCGGCGGCACTTTTTCATCTCCATCAAAATTAATAGCTCTTCGAAAACGCTGTTGAGATACATGCGAAGCGGCTTAACTAGAGAAGACTTCGAAGCAAGTCTCATAGCGGTATATAGCTAACTACATGATGCCATTCAAATCAAGCTATACACTCGTTTTTAACCTTGAATGTACATGCCTTCCTTGCAATCTTTCATGAACTTGCTAAAATCAGCCGCCATTTCCACAAGCTCCTCCTCAGGACTCATGTGCTCAACCTCCTCGTCATCTTCCTCCATACCCTCCTCGTCATCTTCCTCTAGCTCCCTTTCCTTCTCCAAATCTTCCTTGTACCTTGTCTCAGCGCTCTTTACAGTACTGACCTGAGGCACGATCCTCTCAACAACGCTCCCCATCATCTGCGCCGCCTCACTATAAATCAACTGGTCATTGTCGCTCATGTGCATGATGTGATACAGCCCCCGCATATCAACCCTCTCGAGTTCGATGGGGCACTCCGACAGCTTCATGATCTTCGAGACCTGATACGGCGTGTCGGCAAGGTCTTCGATTCGAATGCTCTCAACACCCCCGGGGAAAGCACGTCTAAACGCAGCGAGCTGGGAAATCGCGTTGCCGCCCCCAAATCCGAATGCAGCGTCAAATAGATCGAGGCGGCCGGTCTCCTCGCGCGTCCACCCGTTCAGGAGCTCCAAGGCATCTCTGATAGCGAGTTTCGCGCCCTTGACCGCAGTCGCGTCGTCTTGGGCGTTCGCGATGACTTTGATGCCTGCGTCGAGGAAGAATTGTTTGGCGCCTTCTGGTGCGGTCTCTTTCTCCCTGATGCTAGTCTGGAGGCCTTCGAGATATGCGATGCCACTCCGGAGGAGCATGCCCTTGAGTGTATGGAATCCGGAGTACCTGTACTCCCAGTAAGGTCCGTCCTCATCGTCGTCTGCGCTTTCGTGAATGTATTTGAGATTCAATTGACCGGTCATGATGGTGGGATAGAGGGTGAGTCCGGGTCTGAAACCTGTCTGACCTGTCTTAAAACTTATTCATCCGTCGGTCCCGCCCTACAAGGAACCTGTCAGGTTGGACACACTGAGCGAGCATGAATTGCCGATTCCATGCACGACTCCTTCATGAACGAGCATGAGGGCCTTCGGTAGATCCTCAGAGGGAACTCAAGACTATCGAGTTCTTGAAAAACCGGCGTGTCCAGCCAGATGCATACCTAAGGGAAATATCTCAGTTACTAACGCGGGTCAACCAAATGGACTTTTTTTTTTTTTTTTTTTTTTTTACCTTTTTACATACCATTCGTTGGGTCTCAGGTACATTTCCTCAGTGTGCTGATAGTGGTCGCGTGGTCGTCGTAGTCGGTTGGAGGTCAAGTTTGGTGAACGAAGCACTTTGAAGAGAGCCATCAAGGACGGTAATCGCTTAGAAGAAGACGTTCGCACTGAAGCAAGGTGGATGCCGCGCGTCTGGTGTACAAGCAGGGTCTATGAGCTTCCCCGGCAAAGTAATTCTTGAAGTTGTAGTCGTACCTTACTTCTCGAGTCTCTCGACTTCCTGTCGCTATCGTTTTCGATATTAAGGCGCGCGGGCAGGGGAGCTCGTCGCGTAGAGCATCGGCCATGATGGGACAGAAGAGAGTGTAAAAGTCCATATATGGCATGAACGCCGGTCTCGTACATCGGCCTTATTTGAGCATTTCATCTATTTAAACCGTTTACAGGTTGGATATCGGCTGAAATGACTCTTGGCCATTTAAAGCTTGTTCACGACAGCGCCGTCCAACGACGCATTCCTGGGTTAACACCGACGAAGGGTGAAATGCGGAATGGTATGCTATCACCATCATACAACACACTGGATCTATACCAAGGGAAATGTACCTGCAACCTATTCCCAACGAACGGTAATATGTACAAGGTAAAAGTCCATTTGGTTGACCCTCATAAGTAACTGAGATATTTCCCTCAGCTAAGCATCTGGCTGGACGCGCTTCGGGCTTGGTGTTTCAAGAACTCGATAGTCTTGAGTTCCCTCTGACGATCTCCCGAAGGCGCTCATGCTCGTTCATGAAGGAGTCGTGCATGGGATCAGCCATTCATGTAGGCTCACGTTGAGTTTCAGAGCGCAAGATGGGGTGTTTTATGTCGTGAGTGTAGTATCGTGAGCCTGTAGGAAGTGTAAGTCCAAGTGAATAAAACAGTCAACAATGCACCGCACCGTATTGTCCCGGAATCTCAAACATTCGTCTGAGAAGGCAACCAGCAAAAGCTTCATTCTCCAATCAGTGAGAGGCATCCGCGCGAGTCGACGCCGGTGCGGGGCTGCAATGAGATTAAGATGAACAGAAATCGGAACAGAAGAAGATGACAGACAGTGTAATATATTTGAGGACAGCGGTCCTAAGCCAGTCTGTTTGACCATTTCGAGTAAGGTGATGGCTGGAGACGACTGCACTGGCACCAGTTGAAGTGAAAAGGGTGTACATGCGGTGAAGCCGTACTCCAGACGCGAACGAGTGCAAATCACGGTATATCCTTCCTTTCCGGGGGTTCGATGACCTTCGGTGGCGTTTACGAAAGCGTTATATGCGATGGAATTAGCACGTCGTGATTTTCGTAAATTAGCGTCGGAAGCCAGAACCATACAGGTTGCTCTGCAGAGCTCCGGGTTGCTGATTCCACACGTTTGCAAGCGGGTCCCGCTTCTGCGACGCTGGAAGCGACAGTTGGAAAGATCAGCCTCGGACGCGATGTAGAATCCGAGAATATACGTCGTTCAAGCGGTATGAGAACAAGCACGGACAGTGAAGCTGATGCTACGAGTGATCCGGGATAAGCAGTCTATGAAGGGAGTGGTGCAAGTGTCGACAGTGACACGCGCTCCGCGCAGTTGGTGGTGCACGATGTGCGAAACGTGAAAGTATCCAGGATGGAGAGCCCAGGCAGAAGACAGGATATCCTGTCGAGGGAAATGGTGCCAATTCCGAGAGTGATGACACGTTCACCGTGTAATCGACAGAGTCGCTCGAGAATGGGTACAATGACTCGTGCTGTCGATGCATATGCAAAATCTTGAGATACCGGAACGAAGAACCCACGCAGCAGGGAGGAACTTGCAGAAGATGATGACTGGTAGATAAGCAACCCATTTAATGTTAGGTTGAGAGCACAGTTGTCGTGTAGAGCTCCGGATGGCCAATCCCACGCATTCCCGTGTCTAGGATATTGGGAGAGACGGTTCGAAAGATGAGCCTCTCGAACGCGATGTAGAATCGAAGTATACACGTCGCTCATGCGGCATGTGAGGACGAGAGTCATACACAAGCTGATGGGGAACGCGCAGAATGGGGAAGGAAAGGACATGTTGCTTGTTGCGACTGGTGTACCAACAAGGATAGTCGTCTGCGCGCTTCCATCTGGAGAAAATGTAAGAATTGAAACGGCAGCAGAGCGAGATATGTAAACGCACTACTCATGTTGGCTCACACCGAAAAAGTGCGCTCGCGCGACGGCTATCGTATGACATTGATGCTCGACACCTCGGCGTCCCTTCGACAAGAGCTGGCGTGTTCACCATGCGATTGATATAGCATAGCGGCTGAAAAGCGATGGAATTGTTGATGGTGACACTGGCTCCGCACTATCGACGGTGCAAGACATGCGAGCTCTGGAGGTATGCGGGACCGGGGACCCAGGCAGTACGCAGGATATCCTGTCGTGGGGAATGGCGCGCGATTCCAGGGAACTATTCAGGTGGTGACATGGCGGTAGGAGGAGAAGGTGATCGCTGGTACATGGTGGTCAAGAAGAAAGAGCTATGACCCTAACCTTACGGCGACACCTCATAAAGTGACTGTAGTGGAGCGGTCGTCGAGGAAGAGCATATAAATAAATTTTGATCCTGCTCGCAGGATGAATAAATAAGTATCTAAACTGAGAATTGCGTAGCACAAAGACAAAGGAAACATTGAACACCGGAACTTTAAGCTCACTCCATGCTGCCACTCTTCAAACCATCTCTGCTCCGTCTCGCTTCTCAACCTGAATCTCGAAGTCTCCGGCATGACCTACCAATGCCTCACCACCCACACCCGAGTTTTCTTCGACTCCGTCTCGCTTCTCAACCTGAATCTGCGATCCCGCAGGAACCGCGGAATCTCCAGCATGACGCGCCGCCGTCTTGCCACCGACACCCGAGTTCTCTTCTCCTGCCAGAGAAGCCGTGGAATCCTCAGCTTGACCAGCGGTGTCAAGTGTCGATACGGTTTTCTGTATACCGGCAGGGCGGAAACTGCTGAACCGGATGCTCTCTGCAAGGCTGCGCATACCAGAACCCAAAGGCGGAAGGGAAGAACGTGTCCAGGAGTCATTCGGACGTGCTTCGCCAGACATGACACGTCGAATGATCAAGGTAGGTGCAGCTGCCTGTGGATCACTGCAAAATATCAGGAATATGAAGGTGGAGACATACGGTGACAGCATTGAGTAGTCCAAATGCATAGTAGGCTGTAAAGCTCCAATATGGCAGGTAGATATCCCTGACTCTTAATCCGAGATAGAGAATATATGTTGCTGAATATAGAAAAGCAGATTCAACCAGAATCTCCAGGAGGCCACGATATGTCCTAGCACTCTTGAGTCCACCAATGGAGAGAATTCGAAAAATGATGAGGAAGGTGGTGAGAAGGTTGGTGGATGCTGTAACAGAGTAGTAGACAATATCCCAGTTTACTGCACTGAGAGAAGCAGATGTGGACATCAGTAAGTTCGAAGCCGTCTGGTAGTGTCTGGTGGAGGTCGGTGTCTGGTAGTGCATGGTACCATGCACGCCAGATGGTTACCAGACGCGTCATGCAGCTATACCCATATGCCAGAGTGGTTGAGCCAGACCAGTGTCTGGCTCATATGTTCTCAGGTCTTTGGTTCAATTCTTGTGTGTTGTACTTTTTCCCTCCCTTGGCTTGATTTTTACAAGTCGGTGATGTCATTTGTAAAAATCGACTCAAGAGTTTCACACCTCAAATCCAACAGAGTAATTAGAATATAATCTCATTGGCATGATAATCGATGTACTTGTTTACATAGAAGTACTCAAAGCAGTCTAAAGAATAAGTGTAATGGAAATCATCGGGTACGGGGCGGGAACCAAACTTCGGTAATAAATGTGCGCCACGATCCAGGGCTTCGAGGTGGATAACAGTGAGATATGGCTTCCGTCCCCTTCCCCGAACATCTGGCTTCACCACCCACATACCCGTCCGTGCATCCGGATAAGCACCATATCGGTCAAACCAATGTACCAAGGCACACGGGTACTCCGTGCCGTCGTATGTGAAGGAAAAGAATAGCATGATGCGTA
This sequence comes from Hymenopellis raphanipes, assembly GCA_003314085.1. Lineage (NCBI taxonomy): Eukaryota > Fungi > Basidiomycota > Agaricomycetes > Agaricales > Physalacriaceae > Hymenopellis > Hymenopellis raphanipes. The sequence goes on along the minus strand of QLPD01000951.1, from coordinate 22,977 downwards.
CGACGCTCATGCCCCTAAATCCCGGTTTCTCGCTATCCTGGGTGACGAACGCGCAATCCCGCCGATGATGGCCATACCACGAGGGGGTTGACCGGATCCGCTCGCGCTTCATCCCACGAATCCCAGAGATATCACTTGGGGAATAGTAATACGCTGTCGCGGAATGATGTACGTAGATATTCGAAAAGATGTCCGGGCAGTCGTCGACGTCTAGATTGTCGGTGGGTCCATGGAGCTGTTCATGGAGGAAACGGCGGGTAAGCTCGGGGAGGTCTGGCTGGTTGATGTAGGCGGCGAGGGCCTCTAGACGACGAGGATACTTTGGTTCTAGTTAAATGTTAGCTATCGCACAACGTACAAAAGATCACACGTACCGCGCGTCCGTGCCATGATAACCTCAGCGATGACACGATCGCCATCCACAGGACCCTCATCCTCATCTCCAACATCGAAGGGATCTGAAGGCAGATCATGAAGAAGGGGGAGTAAACCCCGCACGCCAAGGTCAACACGCAAAGCCAGAAGCTTATCGACACGCTGGTTAATGAGAAGCATTTGACTTAATGCCTTGTAGCGACTTGACCGGCGCCACGGTTTCTTGACAGCTGTAATGTGTCGAGATTCGGTAATAGACGAGCATAGGCCGTTCGGGGCTCCGAATTGAATGATGTGGTCGCGATAGTGAACAATGGCATGTTGTCGAGGGAGATTGAAGTCTTCCCGGACCTCTGTCTCAATGAAGATTTGTCGATAGTGGTGGAAGTCGCGAACGGCGTTGTCAATTTTATCGAGATCATCCTCCGTAAAATCTGTACGCCGGACAAGGTAACAGAAGTCAAGAAACGCGGCGAAGGCCTTGACAATCTTCTCGTCGACGTATTCAGAAATAGCGGCAAGATACACCTAAACCATTTCTTAGCTGCATGTGTGTAGTGAGATCAATCATACGTACCTTCATTAACGCCTTTGAATCATCCCCAGTCCACTGCTTGAAGCGCCGACCATGAGGAAACCGACGCAAGCCAGGATACGCGGGGGTTGCAGCGATTCTAGACGAAAAGTATCAGAGCTGTCGAACTGGTACATGGCACAATACACACCGGCGATCGATATCATCCATAATGTCTTTGGCTTGCGATTTGCCTACCGTGAGCTCCAAATACATAGGAACCCATTCAACGAGATGGTCCTTGAACGATCCCTTGATCACTTGGTGCAGAAGGTCTGACGTGAGAATTTCGTGAATGTCGGCTCGGGGGAAATGCGCGGTGAACGGCTGCACAATAGATGAGAAAAAGACTTCCAAAGTATGAATGAAAACTTACCTCGACATCGGCATCTATTCCATAGTTATCCCAAAGGTCAGCGTCATCAAGTTCCTCAAGTAATACATCGCGCGTAGCCTTGGTGCGGCGATTGGCTGGACCATCAAGATTTGAGCTCATCGCGTCACATCTAGTTGATCATCAGCATCAAACGATGTAGAAACAAGGAGAAGAGACGACGTACTTGCAACACCAACCCGACACGACACCAGCAAGAATAACCTGCTCGGGGTAGTCCGCAATGTATGACGCAAGGTCATAGATGACTCGTCGATAATGTCCATCAGGGCAAAGACGAACGACCGGGGTAGTCATTGCAGGGCGAGTCGACTTGAGAATTGCAGCAATCGAGTCGTGGAACAGCTGTTTCTTGAAGGTGCGAAATTCGACATCGTTATCATACTTGCGATCCGCTAAGAATTGTGGTCAAATTCAAATCCACACGTGCTACCAGAGTGAAGCCATACCTTTTGGAATTGCAAGGAAGCCGATTGGAATAACACCGCCACGGTGAGCTCGTCGAACGGAGGCATGTAAGTTTCCGATCATGAGATAGAGCGGATGATACTCGACGTTGCCTGTTGCGACCGACACTGTAGTCTTGTCGCTACCCAGAATCATGGGGATGTACATGGCACCTTTTGTCGAGTTATCGTTGTTATAGATGAGGGTCTAGTAATCGGTTAATCAGAGAAGCAGAAGCGGAAGAAGTGGATGAGGGTACCGCATGGTTGAAAGCAAAGTTCCCCGACATAAACTCGCTCCAACGGCGCTTCCCATCAGGTCCAATGTGCACATATGGCGTGGTATCGAACTCGTGCGCGTAGTCGGGATTTGCAAGCATATTGCTGATAACCGTATCCGGATCGCGGTACCAGATCTGGAACGACTGCTTCTTCCACTCCGGGGCAGTGGCGGGAAGGTCAGGGGGAGGGGGGGCGACAAAGCACTTCCACGGTGCGCTGCCAATGGAGATGTCGTCGATGCCCTGGTACATCTCATCGTGGTCCTTGAACGGCGCGCTACCACCACTCTCCTTCATCGAAAGATCCCAGAGCTCCATAAGATGGTCGATATCACCTTGCGACATCTCGACTTTACGAAAGAGGAATTCCGACACTCGAAACTGCACCTCATCATCAAAGGGAGCCCATGCATTTTCAGGAGGGGGAGGCGGGGGAGGCGGAGGACTGTTAGCGGCAAGTGGGTTGCCGTCCTTATCGCAGGGATCTCCAGTAAGATGTGGATGATAGTGTTTCGTTCCAAATATCTGACGCCGTCGTTCCTCGGGATCGGGAGCAGGAGGCGGCGGAGAAGAAGGAGGGGGAGGCGAATGGGGTGGACTCGCAAAGCGCGGTGGCGAAGGTGGTGGATCCTCGTTCTCAGACGGCGCTGGATCATCGTTATCAGACGGCGCTGGATCAGCCGCAGGAGGAGTAGAAGGCGTCGGTTGGGTAATCCTATGATGGACTTGGCGAACATGGCGAGTCAGACCGCTTTGGCTGTGAACCATTTTCGTGCAACCTGCCCAAGGACATTTGAGCCCACCAACAACGCGAGTGCGTCTGTGTCGTTGCATGTCGTGATAGTGGTGGCGATAAGGAAAGGGGACTTGAAGAAAGAAAAGCCGAAGTCAGTGCATGAATTGCAAAATGGCGGGTCAAGCTTACCAACATAGCTACGCCCAAACACACGTTTGCAATTTGAACCCCCTGTTTCCAACACTCCCCGTTTCTCTCTTAACACCATGTCGAAGCGCTATGGGACGCGCGGAGTCAAGGTCGCCATCGATCCATCGCTAAAGAAGTCTACGCGCGCCGAGCTCAACGACACTCGAAAGAAGAGGCAGGACGAGGAGGCCGAGGAAAAGCGCATTAAAAACGAGGCGGCAGAAGCAGAAAAAGAAAAGGCTCGTCGGGGGAGAAGGCGCGTAGGTGCAGTCCTCGACGCACAGGCCAACGCAGACCAGTCTTTTAACTCTCTCCGTCCTGACTTGGTCGTTGCTGAATCTCTGCCCCAGACCAAAGATAACCCCTCTCCGTCGGCGTCGGCGTCGCAGTCTCATGCAGCACTCGCGACACCTGCCACACCAAATCCTCTGGCCAGCGCGCCATCTCATGATGAAGAGGGCATCCCTCGTGACGACGTGCTAGACGAGGGTGGCCCTGCTATGGAGTCGTCCATGGATGTCGAGGAGACGCCCTACTACGATCCTCTCTTGCTCCCGATGATGCCTCCCGAGACAGAATCCGAGGGAAGTGTGTACGCCGGCGACGTCGATATGGGAGGCACGAGCTCCGAGCCGAATGACAACGATGGTGAGGACGACGAGGAGGATGGTCCATCCGGTCCTCCGCTCAATCCGAACTATGACTCGGATGCATCAGACGCATACGAGGATGATGGCGTCGACGAGGAGTCCGAAGATGAGATGTACCAAGATGACGAGCTAGACAAGGGGAAGAAAGGAAAAGGTAAAAAGGGTGCGTTGTCGAAGAAGGGTAAGATGAGCATACCGGAGGGTATGAGTGGCGAGCAGGCAGAGAAGTTTGCAATGTTCTTGAAGTGGGAAGCGAATGAGACTGCAAAAAAGACTGCTGCTGCGAAGCGCAAAGAGTCAAGTGCTAAAAAGAAGGTAAGTCCTTTGTCCGTTTATGTCGAACGCCTAAGCTGACATACCCCCAGGTTGAAAAAACTGCTACGCGACGTGACATCGACGCCAATCGCTCCATGCCAGCCAGAGCACCGGTGAAGCCTGTCACCACTGGGTCGAAACGCAAGGACTTGACCGAGTCTGGAACAGACACTAAGTACTCTGCTAGTAGTTGAAATCTACGTTAGCTTACCTATTTTCAGACAACCCAAACGATCCAAGAAGAACGAGATAGGCGGTTTATCGGGCGACTGGCGCAAGACCGTCTACCAACAACAATCTCAGGCCGCCGTGTCCACGACTTCCTTAGGTGAGGCCATCGAGCCGCCTGGCGAGTTCGACCAACTCGAGAGCAAGGAGAGTTTGGCGGCTGCACGCGCATCCAAGTCGTCGAAAAAGGAGGCAATTAAGCCCGACACCAAGGCAGAGGGTACCGAGGACGTGAAGGCAGGAAGCAAGGTAGGTTCTCGTTACGTTTACGTTTACGTTCATATGTTGATCGGACCCGCATTAGCGCCGCCCACGTCAAACCATCACCATCGTTCCCGCGGATGTCAAGGAGATTGACGGTAAGGAGCGTGAAAAGGCGACGACGGGACGAACAAGTTGGAAGAACGCTCATCTTCCTTTTGTTTCCAACGTCAAAGAGCTCCCGATATGGCAGAAGAATGTTATGGGACGTATTATCGACTTCGCGGCTACGGGTGATAATTTCTTCGCATGCAACAGCCTCCCAGATCTTCCCAAGACGGTTCGCGCTGAATGGGTCAAAGCATTTTCCCATCTTCCAGTTCACGCGACGCACAACGGTGAAACAATTGTTCGTGCTGATCACCCCGCGATCTTTGGCATGGTATGGTCGTCTGTAATGTGTTCTCTGTGTCTGATCATCTCTCCTAGGCTCAAGTAAATCTACGAACCTACCGTTCGGTTGTTGGAGCTGCTGGTCCCACTTCCGTCAACAACTTATGGACACGCCCTGAGATGCAAGTCTACAATACCCCGGCACTGCGAAAAGAATGGGTCCATAACGAGTTGCAAGGGACTCACTGGTTTTGGGGTGATCCTGAGACGGTGCGTGTTTTAATTCAGCTCGGTAGCCTTCTCTGACGGTCATCACCAGCGTACCGGCGCCTTCCAAGGTCCACTTGTCCTAGAAGTATTTTCATACCACGTTGGACTCGTTTCGCATATTCCCATTGAGGAGTCTTACGGCGACCCCATCTGTGCCCTCACACTTGCTGCTATATCAGTGAGGATGTTCACAGTCGTCTCGAAGATGTTGCTAACACCAATCAAGGTTAAGCGCGGCTTGATGATGTGGCGTACTGGAATTTACGAGCGCGAACGGACTGCCGGCAGGAACAGCCCGGACAGTTTCAAGGATATTCCATGGGGCGCTGAAGCGGTTAAGCACCTTCTTCCGCAAGCGAAAGCATTGTCCGACGACGACTGGGCCGACATCTTCGAGATGTGCGAGGCTATTCTGGAGGCAAAGAAGGATGCCAACAAGCCTTCCGCCAGCGCCGCCGATGCAGAGAGCGAGGAATATGGCTACAATTTTTAGGTAAGTCGCTGTCTTGCTCTCTCTCTTTCCTCGTGCTGACTTCCACTTATTCTAGAGCCATTCTGCATCGGCGCCGGCCCCATCAGTATCACCGTTGTTGTTTCCAATCCCTCCAATAGTTATCTGATACCGTATGAGAATTGTAGTGCTATCAATAACATTCTATTTTCATTAATCTACGGGCTGGATAACGCGTAAGAACGGGATAACGAGCAGTATGGGAAGTGTATAGTACGTGCCATAGCCAGTGCAGGGTCCGTCTGGTACCGCATGGCTCGGATGTCTGGTTGCGCATGGCTGATCTGACAGACGTGCATAATTTATGCATGTCGTTTCTGGCACCAGACGCGTCTGGTGAGCATGGTTGGTCTGGTGCCATGCCCACCAGACGGGTGGCTACTTACTGATGGATGGATCAGAATATTCTACAACTACAGTGAAAATGTGGCTTACTATCAGTCAAATCAGTAAGCTACTTTGACACATATTAGAAAAAGTACTGTAAGGGGAATGCCCCTATACGATAGATAACGATTAGATTAGATCACGTACTTATAGGCTTTGCTTGCTCATGTTTACTTAGTTGATCTTTTGCCTGTACTTTCGTGTTCGCTTTGCTACCAATATACTTGGGTCAAGTCGAGCTTGCGCGATCTTCAGGTTAAAGGATCGATTCTTCTTACACTTTTTCGACTCTCTTTATATTGCTGGCAGCGATATACGATTGTCGCGACCGGCGCGGCCCATCGCTTCGAACGCTCACACCGCGTCCGGTCTTACTTATAATACTTACACACTTGAATGCTCCCTACACGTTCTGCTTTGCTCATTCTCTCGCTCCCTGTCTGTCTGACTGGAACCCTCTCTTATTACCATGCCCGACGTACCTCGTCGGTCTAGACGGATAATCGCTAATGCAGCCGTCGCCCCAAACCCCGATCGGGCTCCCAATTCTCATCTCAGTCCTTTGGTCGAGGAACGAGAGCAGAATGAGCCGAGTTCTTCTGTCGAGAACGCCAATCCCGCCGTCGCCTCGCCTGATCGCGTCAGTAGCGTTCGTGGCATCGTGCACGACTCTCCACTGACGGAGCTTCCCTCGCGTTATTGCTCGAGGACATCCAATCGGTCTAAGCCGCCGTCTCCCCTTGGTCCTCGCGCTCGTCCGAGCCCGCCACCATCTGTTGGACGGTCATCTCCCCAAAAAATTGCTCCCCATCCGATCGATCTGTCCCGAAAGACGGTATCGGTTATCATGGATCCGGTTGCCCCGGTTCCCCGACGAGTATCCAATGCTGCAGCTCGGCTCGAGCAGGACCCTACGGTGACCGCGACCGACTGTCTTCCTCACCTGTATCGTGGACACGGTGCCCGCGCTTACCTCAGAGATGGTGTCAGCCATGCTGACGCTGCATTATCCTGGCGCCGAGGTGGGCCGACTACATCTGGTCGTCCTCTACCCAACCCTCCCTCCGCTACCGCTGTCCAAGACGCCGAAGGTGATAACAGCGCCGGTGTCAAAACAAATAGTGTGGCAGTATCCCCGGCACCTTCCCGGACGCGTAATAGTCCTATGGCCAAAATAAAGGGCTTCCTTCGCACGGATGCGTCACGGCCGGATAAAGACCGTTGGATAGTATCGAGTAGACGTCCCACTGTTCCCGAGAACACGGGTAGCGCTAGTTATGAGGATACTGTGTTGCGCTGTGCAGATAGGTTAACTGAATTTCACAAAGGCTCCTTATTACATGAATCCTATGCGCGTGCCGTCGAAATGTCTCGTATCCTTGGAATTGATGTTGATTCTGATAATTTTCGTTACCTGCATGATCGCATGCTTCAAACATTTGTTGAAGGCCTCGATCATGGCCATGGCATGTTCAGCCTTAAAAGTGGTGACACATTACCCATACTGGATGAAGGTACCACCGACGACTTTGTTAATCTCGTGGAAAACTATGATCATAATTTAGATGCGGTACGCAAACTAGCCGTAGAAAAACAGGAATCAGTCCCGCCGGCAGCGTACTGTACTGTACCCGATACAGTGGCCGAATCGAAAGTAACGCGTCCTTCACCTGCTGAACACTTGCGACGAGTGCACATATTTGGTACGCCACCGCAATCCGATGACAACATGACACGTCCAATGTCACCTCGTTCGCTCATAGCCATGCAGAAGTGGCACGATGAAGCTGTGGCTAAAGGCGCCTCACCTGGGAAGAACGATCAGGGTATTGTATTTAGTGATGACGGATATGCCTACTGGAAGGAATCCACCACCTTCAATCGACGAATGAAACCTAATCTCGAGAATGGTCACTATCAATCGAGCATGCCTCCATCCAACGTTGACATGGAATATGCCCAATTGAAGCGGGAAATGGAAGAAGCTCGGAGGGAGGATACCCGACGATCCCAGGCAGCAGAGGCCGAACGACGTCGGTCAGTTGAAGTGTCCCGACAAAACCAAGAGCAGAAGGACGGGACACGTAAGCCTAGGGTCCCCATCGACTGGCAGCGTCAAGACACTATGACTGCCCAGCGTATTCTCGACAACAACTTGCAAGAAGAGAAACAAACCCAGGAAGTCGCGGAGGCTGAGCGCCGACGAGTAGAAGAGGAACGCTCTCAAGTCAAGCGTGATCAATTCCTTCAATGGGGCATTACCCAACGCCATCATTGGAACAACGAACCCCGTAAGCGAGCGGCGAATCATAATGCCCATGTTCAAGTAATTGAACAGTCCAATACTCGCCGGACAACTGACATTGATCTCAATCGAGGACCGCTAAACGATCACCATCAACCTCCGCCGCGACCATCCCCTACTGAAAACGTAAAGCAGGAATCAGTGTCCCACATTAATCCGTTGCGTGAGGGAATGAATCCGCCTTCTGATCCTGAGTCATCCAGTTCGAGTGAGGATGATGACGGTGATGACAATCCGTATAAACCGACGTCAGGGCACGCTCGCAAGTCGACGTCTCGTGAATTTTCCCCGTCTGAAGAACGTGTACGCGAATCGCGGGCTAAATGGCGGCTTAAACGTCATAAACGGCTGATACGTATTGTAGACGCTCACCTGGGTGTTCCGTTCACGTTGCCCGACAAGTCTGGGGTTCAACGCATGCTGTCCAATGACAAGAATGTTCCATTGTATAGTGGCGCCACGAAGTATGATACCTTTGAAACGTGGGTGTCAGAGGTATCTGTGGCCATGCAGCTCCAGTTGATGGGAGGAGACGCTTGGGACAGACAGCGCGTGCTTCTCCTTGGTCGTTATCTAGACGGCAAGGCCAAAATGTGGTGGTCATCGACAGTAACCAATGTGAATACCCGATCTCGAGATGATTGGACGTTCATCGAGGTCATCGTCGCGCTGTACGATCGTTTTGTACATGATACATTCATGCAGGATGCACGCGAGGCGTACGACACTGTACGGTTTGAATCCAAAGTAGAGGACTTCTACGACGAGTTGATAAAGAAAGCCAAGGAAATGCCTACTCGACCGGATAAGTATTCCATGAAGCGCAAATTCCTCAAAGGCATACCTCGTTCCATCCGCGAGAAGGTCATTGAGCGTGGGCTATCCCTCGAGGCTCACAGCTTGGTAGAACTGAAAGATGCAGCTTATGAGATCCAACATGCTAAGGAAGTCAATAAGGACCTCGACAAGGGACGCACCATGGTAGTGTCTAAGTACTCGTGGCGCCGTGACGACAAACCTGAGCGGAAGCGAGAACATGAACGTGATGCCCGCCAATCTCAGTACACTACTCCTGACGTGAGACCAGCAACGCCGAATCGGAGCAGGAGCACTAAGCATTATTCGAAACGATCGCGTGACCAGAACACGGTGAAGGATGCCACCGATGTTACGACGAGTACTTCTAGCCCACAGCGTAAGGGCAAATGCTACAACTGTGGCGAAGTGGGTCATTATAGTCAGGACTGCCCGAAGCCTGAGAGGAACAAACCTACTAAACTGCGGGCCACACGTACAGTCATCGGACGGGATGGTGTTGAGTACCTGGTGGTAGATGACGCGATGTCCGAGTATGGCGCGTCGACCAGTAATGATTCTGTAGCGAGTGGCGATGAATATGACAGTCGTGACCAGAATTATCACATGGTTGAAATCGAGTACGAGGTCAATGATGACCATGAGGAAATGGAACGCATGAATGGCATGGCTATTGTGGATGAGGATGATTCGGTGCAGGTGGTCGCGGTTAATGCACACCATGGTGACATGAACCGCGTTCAACTAGCTACCGCTAGCAGTGAGAGGTGTCATGGAGAGCCTCGCCACTTCCGAGATGATGAGTACCTGCTGGAAGACCTCAACGATGGCTCGATATCTGGCGCCTCCGTCGCCGATAACTTTCGGAGTGACGCGTCGAAAATAGGTGATGACGAGGACGAGCATGATAGCCGGCCGGGACAGAACTATCGCCTGGTCGACATTGCCGAGTATGAGGTGAATGTCGATCGTGAGAATGTTGAAAGTATGAGCTGCATGACGGTTGTGGATGAGGACGACCCGGCACCTATTTCATCAATTGATGTACCTCATGATGACATGACCCGCGTCTTTCGTCTAGCTGCGGCTAGCTATGAGGGGGGTGAGGACATGTACAGACATCGTATCCAACCAGGTACAAAGCTAGATTCGCGAACCGATTGCACGACTAACGTTGTGCAGGTCGTGGGGGGAGAAGCCAGGAATAACATTGCAACCATGGTTCTTGTCATTGTACCGGTGACGAACTGCACTCGTTGCCATGAGTGGACCCAATGTTACCTACATTCACCGAATTTATGCCAATCCTGCAGTACTATCTCATCATGTGTTCAGCGCGACTTCACGTACCTTGCCACTACCAGCACAAACCTCTGCTGGTACTCGATCCAACGTCTCAGCCTAACCTTTCCTTCTATCAACCACACTTGTATAACGACGTGTATGGACTCCATCCAACCTTACGGCATCGTGCTCTTTGAAGCTCACCTTCAACTACATGGCCCCCATCTCGCCAGCGACTGCTTGGACATTGATCGCGAACGGCATCGTCTTATTGCCCATAGTTCAACCTTCACCTTCCCGTGCTACGATGGTTGGTGGAGGCCACAGTCAGACAACGTCTTGCGGATACGAGCTATCACTGACTTAGCCTGGACTAACCGCGGCCCCGACTACTACCAACTTATCGACATCAAGTGTAATTGTCGGTTTGTGCTGTTTGGCGAATCCTTCTCGCTTCGGTTCCTTAACAATGGTATTTCTCCTGAAGAGGAGCGACGCCTGCGCAAAGAATTGAATGCTACTGCGAGATCCTCTAAAGCCGTATCGGCGATGGAACCAGCAGATAACTCTGCAGGAGCTGTCAACGATCCGGACCCATCACCTAACGGTGACGGTATTGAGGAGGCCACGGATAGAATGCCAGATGCTGACGCCGACGCCAATACCCCACGCCACGATGAACTAGACGAATCCATGACCACACCCGAAGAAGACCGTAGTGGTCAATCTGACCCACGCTCTGGATGAGTTGTGAACCGGTTATTTATTTTTATATGCTGCTTGCTACTGTCCTCAATTGCTCATTGCTCAAGTCGATGCTTTGCTACCATAAGTACTCGAATCCTTGCTGTGATATTTTGCTATGTTACGCTTTGCTACTTACTGCTGTGCTTCTTGCTCATCGACTCATATTGAACTTTACTCTAGATTACTTACTGCATTTTTTACTTTAAGACCCACATGTGGGTCTCAACGGGGGGTGTGTAAGGGGAATGCCCCTATACGATAGATAACGATTAGATTAGATCACGTACTTATAGGCTTTGCTTGCTCATGTTTACTTAGTTGATCTTTTGCCTGTACTTTCGTGTTCGCTTTGCTACCAATATACTTGGGTCAAGTCGAGCTTGCGCGATCTTCAGGTTAAAGGATCGATTCTTCTTACAAGTACTCACTGAATCCACAGAGCACACAAAGCAATGGAAGAACCACAATTAGATAGCTTCGATTATAAAGCTCCCAACATCTCCAAACCTAGGAATTTTATCAGCATAATACTGAAGAAAAAAGTGTTTCATACATTAATAAGCTCAGCAAGAATTGCATTGAGAGCAATTGTTGTATCTGCTATAACATCCAGAACCAGTCGTTTCTTTGACCAGTTCTCATCTCCATATGCCATAATATAGCCCAGCACAGAGTTTTGTGACTTTCCATGAGTGATATAGGTGGAAACTAAGCCACCCCATGATATTCCCATTCGTATAGTTGCCAGTGCCCATATCACAGAGATTATCACAGTTAACACAATTCGTTGAGAAGGCCATCCATTGACACTATGAGCACCTATAAGTACAAGGAATGAGCTAACAAACATAGTAAAAATGTGAATATATACCTGTCTGATGCATACTAGAAGCAAAGATCATGATGTAGAGGCCATATGCAAAGATGTCAATAATGTGCTGGTTGAGGGAGGCAGTTATGATCTGAATAACCACATCCTCTGACATGTCATAGTGTTGTGCAACGGAGGACATGACGATGAGAGTGATGAGGAGGTAGTGAAAGGACATTCATCTTCCTTAGCCTTTATACAAAGCAAAGGCTCAAGTGTGTACACATCACATTGTAAGCCCACATCTTGTTTTACGCTGCACAGAAGCTGTGGTAATGTAAAGTTCATCAATGATCAACTTGATAAGAGAACAGTTCCCCAATTTCCCAGATCCAAACCGGGAGTGGAGTGCAAGTTCATTACAATGAGCTGCAGTGAACATACAGCACCATCCGAGGCTGAGGAGACCCCAATACGATTCCAAGAATGGGGACATATCAGCTTGCGCATCGAGCTCCAGAACAAACCGAATCACTCGGATGAGAAGCACAGATGGGTTAGTACTACATTCCCGGAGATCTCACCTCAACGCGGGAGAAGAATGCTGAGAGACTAGCAGATACTGTAACTACACAGCCTTCATCGCCACACCGCCACTCGATAACGGAATACGAAGGCACAGCGTAGATTCAAAGGATGTAGGTCAACAAGGTGCCGGTCGCGGTTGTTGTACGATAATCTACCCGAAACAGAACAGTTCCGAGATTCAAATCGGAATCCGGGCGTACGTTCTTGGCGAACGAAATATAATTGTGTGGAGCTACACATCTGTGTGATAATCAGAGGTGAAGTGCAGTTCGGATAGAAGAACATACACATTTGCCGGCGACTGTCCAACAGGTGAACTCGATCTGTTCAGCACGAAAGCAGTTCCGCGATTAACACAAGTTCATCAGGAACGTGATAGGACTCCACGGACGGCGTCGAGCCCGTCTGGGCAGGCTGCGGCATTGCGAAAACCCCATGAAACAGATGGAGGCTAATGCCGGCCAGATCTACATCAGAACCATTACTATTGCAATGGGAATCGACGCTTGACACATACCCCCGTCAAGGTGATACGACCCCACGAACGGCTTCGAGCCCGTCTGGGAACAGAACGTGGGCTGCGGCTTGGCGAAAACTCCACGAAACAGATGTGGGTGTGATGGACCTCGAGGTTAATGTCGGCGAGATCTAAAGTCAAGACCCATTAATATTGGAATGGGGAGGTACTCTCGAAACATACCCCCGTCAACGAGAACAGCAGGAAGAACAGATGTGGAGTTTTCTATGGCCTCACAGGTAGCGAGAGCGGGGGGAAGGTCGCGAAATGGTTATCGAGTTTCCTGCCATTGCGTTAACAGGAAGTGCCAGCGAGAAAATACTAAGGGAACCCTTCTTAAAATCCGGGAACCTCACCTCTATGGTGCAGCCAAAAACTAGAACGACGACATTGAAAGCGTGTACTGCCGAGACCGTCGCTAGTCAAACGTGCATGCTCGCCCCGCCAATATATGTAACGCGCTTTCGCGACTCGCGAGAAGGAGCGTGACCCCGATGTGTCGACGTCATGAAGAGGAAACGGCGGGGGAGGTCGCCGGCGGACTACCTGATGGTGGTAACAAATAGAGAACGTCAACCCTAACCTTAGGGTACTTACGTTTGGGCGACAAGATTTGGCGACAGGTACGTCGGCCTTGTTTGAGCATTTCATCTATTCTAATCGTCTACAGGTTGGACATCGGCTGAAATGACGATACGTGTAGTAAGAACGCTCTTGGATCTTTACAGCTCGTTCAAAGACAGCGCCGTCCAACGACGCATTCCTTGGTTAACAGTGACGAAGGGTGAAATGCGGAATGGTACTATCGCCATCATACAGCACACTGGATACCCAAAGAATGTAGTACCTGCGACCTATTCGCAACGAATGGTGGTATGCAAAAGGTAAAAGTCCATTTGGTTGACCCGCGTAAGTAACTGAGATATTTCCCTCAGCTATGCATCTGCCTGGACGCGCGTCAGGGCTTGGTTTTTCAAGAACTCGATAGTCTTGAGTTCCCTCTGAGGATCCCCCGAAGGCCCTTATGCTCGTTCATGAAGGAGTCGTGCATGGAATCGGCAATTCATGTACGCTCAGTGTGTCCAACTTGACAGGTTTCTTGTAGGGCGGGGCCGACGGATGAGTAAGCACCGACGCTTTTAAGACAGGTCAAGACAGGTTTCAGACCCAGACTCACCATCTATCCACCATCATGACCGGTCAATTGAATCTCAAATACATTCACGAAAGCGCAGAAGACGATGAGGACGGACCTTACTGGGAGTACAGGTACTCCGGATTCCATACGCTCAAGGGCATGCTCCTCCGGAGCGGCATCGCATATCTCGAAGGCCTCCAGATCAGCATCAGGGAGAAAGAGACTGCATCGGAAGGCGCCAAACAATTTTTCCTCGACGCAGGCATCAAAGTCGTCTTGAACGCCAAAGACGACGCGACTGCGGTCAAGGGCGCCAAACTCGCTATCAGAGATGCCTTGGAGCTCCTGAACGGGTGGACGCGTGAGGAGACCGGCCGCCCCGATCTACTTGACGCTGCATTCGGATTTGGAGGCGGCAACGCGATTTCCCAGCTCGCTGCGTTCAGACGTGCTTTCCCCAGGGGTGTTGAGAGCATTCGACCGGAAGACCTTGCCGACACGTCGTATCAGGTCTCGAAGATCATGAAGCTGTCGGAGTGCCCCCTCGAACTCGAGAGGGTTGATATGCGGGGGCTGTATCACATCATGCACATGAGCGACAACGACCAGTTGATTTATAGTGAGGCGGCGCAGATGATGGGGAGCGTTGTTGAGAGGATCGTGCCTCAGGTCAGTACTGTAAAGAGCGCTGAGACAAGGTACAAGGAAGATTTGGAGAAGGAAAGGGAGCTAGAGGAAGATGACGAGGAGGTTGAGCATATGAGTCCTGAGGAGGAGCTTGTGGAGATGGCGGCTGATTTTAGCAAGTTCATGAAAGATTGCAAGGAAGGCATGTACATTCAAGGTTAAAAAAGAGTGTATGGATGGATTTGAGTGCCATCATGTAGCTGGCTATATACTGCTATGAGACTTGCTTCGAAGTGGTCTCTTCTCCAGTTAAGCCGCTTCGTATGTATCTCAGCAGCGCTTTCAAAGGGCTATTAATTTTGATGAGATGCAAATGAGAATGAAAAAGTGCCGCCGGCAAACCAGATCGCGAGCTTGCTTTCTGACCATCATCATCTTGCTTCTTCTCGACCACGTCGCCATAACTTGGAGGAACCGTGCCATGGACGCTCGAAGCTACCATCATTTCGTTTTATCGCAGCCAATGGCAAAAGTGGGATGGACATGAATAGAGCAAAAATAGGAGAGCCTATATCAGAGGGGAATTGGAACTGACTTGGCCAGAAGGTGTGTCTATGTCTTTTCAGCCTCGTTTCGACGCGTCTAAGCGCTGCTACAGCCCTTCTCAAATGGAAAGTTGGCAATGGATTGTGACTACGGCACATTTCGATAGCTAAAGCAGCTCCCGTTGACCAGGCGGGTGGCTGTCGTGAGAATCGTGTCTCAAATCTGAATCGAACGTCCATGGCCTGCCTTGGGAGCGCGAGGCTCGTCTTTGACTTGCTGGCCATTCCAGTCGCGTCCTCTCTGCGCCGTTCCCGCTCCTCGCTGCGTTCGTTCTCCTTTTCCTTCTCGAGCTCCATCTCCGCCTCGACTACCTACTTGCCGCTACGTCGTGCGTTCTCGACCACGGCGCATTCCCGTAACGATCTTTTCAACTACACTTCGGGGCGGTGGATGTAAGTCTATACATGTTGTTACTGTGTTACTACTCTAATAACCCGATCCGATTTGCTCAGCTACAATGAGGCTTTTCGCCAGGCAGAACGCAGACGTGTTTTCAACGTCGATGGGCTACGTCGACTTGCAGCGGAGTCCGTTGATAAGAGTCCAAATGATATAGTCGACCTGGCAAAGCTCGCCGAGGGCGGATTTAACCGTACCTTCGTCATCACCATGCGCGACGGCTTCCAAATGGTGGCGCGTATCCCGTACCCGGTTACGATTCCCAAGTACTTTACTGTCACTAGTGAAGTGGCTACTATGTCCCTCCTCCGTTCCGTTGGACTGCCTACGCCTGAGGTATACGGATACTCGCCTACACCGGACAACGCGGCGGAGACCGAGTATATCTTCATGGAATTCGTACAAGGCACCAACTTGAACGATATATGGTTTAATCTTGGGGGAAATGAAATCGTTTCAATCACCCGCCAACTTGCTGAACTCGAGTCGAAGATGATGTCGATTTCTTTCCCGGCTGGCGGAAGCCTATACTATGCACAAGACCTGGAGAAGGTCGCTGCCGGGCCGGGCATCCGGCTAGAGGACGAGCGTTTCTGCGTCGGCCCAGATACAAGTCTGCGTCTATGGTTTGGTAGGAGATCCCAGCTTGATGTAGATCGAGGACCTTGTAGGCCGCTCCCTACTTTTCCCTTCAACTAACTGATAATTATAGACGAAAGTCCCGAAGCCGCCCTCGTAAGAGGGGCCGAAAAGGAACTAGCTTATTTACGGCGGTTCGGTCGACCGCTGTTGCCGTTCCAGCGCATGAGGAGGGAAGCTTACAAGTACCAGAAGCAGCCGCCATCAGATCACATCGAGAACCTTCACCGCTATCTTCTCATCGCGCCGTCACTCGTTCCCAGAGACTCGGCGCTCAGTCATTTCCGCATCCGTCATCCCGACCTCCAGCCGGGCAACATTATTGTCGACTCTAACTTGCAGGTCGTCGGTCTGATCGATTGGCAACACACTTCAATCCTACCCTTGTTTCTCCACGCCGGGATACCCCAACGGCTACAGAACTACGATGATATTACCCGATCTATGATGCGGCCTTCGCTACCGGAGAAGTTTGATGAATTGGAGGAATTTCAGCGAAGTGGAGCGAAGGCACTTTACCATCGCCGCCTCGTCCATTATCACTACGTCAGAAACACGGAGGAGTACAACGAACTTCATTATGCAGTGTTGACGGAACCTATGAGCGTGCTCCGCCGCCGCCTCTTTGACGACGCGAGTGACCCGTGGGTGGGCGAGACTCTCGCGCTGAAGGTTGCGCTAATAGAAGCGACGGAGAAATGGGAGACTCTCGCGGGGCGAGGCGCACTGCCGTGTCCAGTCGTGTTTGACGCTGAGGATGTGCGTGAGACGAGGAGGCTGGATGCAGAACAGAAAGAGGCGGATGAAATCCTAGAGGTGTGTCGGCATGTGATTGGCTTTGGGGAGGAGGGATGGGTGTCCGCTGAGCACTATGAGGAGGCTATGAAGCGTAGTAGGAAGATGAAGGAGGATGGATTGGAGGCGGCTGAGTCGGAGGAGGAACGGGTTGAGGTTGCGGCGCATTGGCCTTTTGATGATATGGATGAAGAGGAGTATATGTAATATTGAATCGAGCTAGGTGTTCCGTGGTATTTGGGAGGAGTTTATCGTTCCGTGGGCTTTGCTAGGAGGACAAGAACTGTGCGTGTCTCTTCAATTTGATACATCATTGGTACTCAATGTGCTTCCAGGCTTGTTCTGGAGGGATTGCCTTGGTAGTACGTTGTATTGTACTACCTGCACTGGTACTTCCCGGAATCGTTTTGGATACTGCGCTGTGTAGTGAATCGTGTGACGCTGAATCTGAAAGAGTGGCACAGTTGAACAGTCATGACATTTGTGCTGGAGCTATCCTTCTGCAATCATAATGTCCCTCAGACAGTATCCTCTTTAATAAATTATAGTATTCTGGTGAATTATATTCACCAGCACTTTCTTGAGACTCTTTTAATCGTTCCCGGCTTCGCAAATTTGATTGAGACGAAGCCTGCAGCCCACACCGGGAAATCTGGGTTCAGGGCCCAGGCGTGTTCGATCACGTGATGCAACTTGCATCTCTTCCTTCGACTACACCGGACAACCGCGAAAAGGACGACTGGGAACAGCTCTTGGCACGCCTCCTCCAATAATGCACGACTACAGACATGGAGATACACCCCATCTCGCGCAAACAAATGCGGGACCTTTATGTTTTACGTGTCCTTGTCTCAACAAATCCGTTCCACCCCACTACGCCAGTGCTCTCGCGCGTTGAGCTAGGTTGAAATGATGAACTCCTTCTTGACTTGTTCTTGACGATTAAATGGGCGAAATTACAAATGCACCGATGACGATGAAATAACTCCATGTAGCCTGTATGCTAGGTCTCTTCAAACCATGACCTCTAACGACAGGACACACGTCGTAACCCGCACACCGCTCCCAAAATATCAACTTCTCGTGGTATTTCGGCTGAACCGATCACCGCGACTGTCATTTACCCGTTCGCACCAGAGTTTGTGAGGAGAACCGGAATCACTGGGGGTGACGAAACTAAAACGGGATACTATGCTGGCCTTATTGTACGTTTTGACTTTTCATGGAAGGAATGTAAGACTAACGAGTGATAGGAATCTGCGTTCTTCATCGCGGAATCATTGAGCGTGTTTCATTGGGGGCGCGCTGCAGACAAGTTTGGACGCCGACCGGTGCTGTTGCTAGGACCTCTTGGACTGGCTCTGTCTATGCTTGGATTTGGGCTGTCGAACAACTTTTGGTTTCTGGTCTTGTTTCGTTGCTTACAAGGCGTCTTTAATGGGAACATTGGTGAGCGTCACGGATACATTTGTGGGATCCTTGATTTAGAAGACTTGTGCAGGTGTAGCAAAAACGATTATGGCTGAGGTACCACACGCCACCTTGCTTGTATCTGAACATAATTGATGATTATTGAATTAGCTCACGGACTCGACGAACGTTGGTGACGCATTCGCCATCCTGCCGCTCATCCGGTGCTTCGGGGCTACCTCGGGGTATGCGCATCTGTCATTCACGAACCATGTTCTCATCGTGACATAGCCCTATCATCGGTGGACTGTTGTCAAATCCTCAAGACAGATGGCCAGTCTTCAACCGACTACCGGTGTTTCGTGACCACCCGTACTTTCTACCTTGTAGTGTTGCTGGAGCGTTTGCCTTTGTCATCTTCATCCTCACACTTAGTTCGCTGAAGGAGGTCAGTACTTCGTATTTTCCGCAGCAAACAGTGTTCTTCATTATATTTCATTAGACACATCCTACTTTATCAGGATACAAGAAGGACTCTGCCACTGCTCGTCTTCTCGATGATACGTTCGACTCGGATTACGGCGCCACACTCGACTCCGAGACAGCGGCAGAACAACGAGCCCCGCCGTCTCGCGCACCATCATTTTGGGATGTAGCGAACAAGAACGTGGTTCGCGTCATTGCAGCGTACTGCTCTATGAACTTCTGCCAGGGATCGTACGAGGTGCTCACCTCACTCATGTACTCCACCTCCATCCCCATCGGCGGTCTCGGACTCAGCCCATACGAAATTGGTTGGATCATGTTCGCGTGGGGGACGGTCAACGCCACCCTGCAGGTCTTCCTCACTAGCACGCTCATCCGCAAGCTCGGGGCGCGAAGGACGTTCATTACTTCCATATTCTTCCTTCTCGGCAGCTTCTTCGCATTTTCGTTCAAGAGCTACTTTGCTCGGAAGGCGGGTTACATTGATTGGCGTGTCATCACTCTGATGGCGATACATCTATCGTTTAATTTCTTCATCTCCTCGGCGTATGGGGCTGGGCATGTGCTGGCGACGAATCGGGAAACGCTGGGGTCGACGAATGGGCTTGCGCAGATGTTTAATTCGGGTGTGCGTGGGTTCGCGCCCTCCATTGCGTCGTCTTTGTTTTCTGTCACGCTGCAGAAGAACCTGGCGGGAGGTTTCATGGTGTACGTTGTGTTTTGGGTTTTGATGTCCATTGGGGTGAAGCTCTCTATGCGCATCCCAAAGTCTATGACCGTCTCGCCATGAATGCGGTAGTTACGGTGTAAGGTGTAACTGGGCTTTCAATTAATCCCCGCAGTCTGATGGAACTCTGTCATCCCAGCTCTAGTTGTTCCGAAGAACACGGTACCATGACGCGTGCGCCACACGTGATGGTGGCAGGAAGATGAAATTATGTAATAACAGGATCGTCGAGTCTCTTTTTCACTATCAAGGCCGAAAATTTAAAAGGTCAGTCCTTCTAATTTGGTTCTTAGACAACCCAAATTGATAGATACAGGAGCATACAGGTTAACGGCTCTCGATATCCACGTTGCCCGGCTCGGGCTCTATTCCTTTAACAGACGGCGGTATGTCCCAGCGACTACGACACCTTGCACTCATTAAGATATATGCCTCAAACCTCAGATGCTTTTGAGACACGAGTGGCCTGCATTACGCGGTTTTGCGCAGAACGCTCCCCGCAATCATAGCGACTTTGAAAAGCTCACGGAGTTCGTAACGAAGGCGCTCTATTATGGCGTTCCGCAGACAGCGCCACCACCCTCGTCTAATCTCGACGCTCCAGTAAACGTCGCTGCATGTGCTTTGGCCGCCTTGCGTACCTGCGTCAAAGAGATCACGAGAAATGGATCCTTGCCGTACAGCGCACAGACTGTCGACTTTGTCGTGCGGACGCTACCACACATTGCGGCCTGGATTTCTTACTTTCTTCATCATTTCATTATCCCTGGGCGCGATCATGGGTTTCCATTCAATTTCGCCAAGCTCTCGTCGGGTATCGTCCTACAGCTTCTTTATTGCGCCAAAAATTTCCCTCTTCTTCACCAGGAAATCGTGTCAATGAAGGCGGCAGTTCGAAACGAGAAAAATTCGTCACCCGCCTTCTTTCTATCGTTTGTCGTCAGCGCGCTCCTTCACTCTTCGTCGCTACCGAAAGGTTCGAGCTACGAGTACAAACTCTTTCTTTCCTCCCAAGGCGCCAGATCTCAGTGGAAAGTCCGCTGTAATTGCTTTCATATAATCAACGAGATCATCCCGGAAGGTTATAATCCAACGCAGCGCAATCTCCCCCCGCACGCTCTGGAACTCGCCGACATCATCTTCAACGAGTACACTTTCTTCATGGACGCCTTCCACTCATGTGTTAGGTTCGGACTTGGCGTGATCAACGCCTCGAAAACCATGGGTTTGAAAATCTATGATGACTTGGTGGCGTCCATGGGACCTCTGTATCGAGCCATGTTGCCTCTCATGGAGACGTTGGAGATTACTAATTATATGTTGGACCACGGACATCTCCACCGAACTTGTGAAATGATGTTCACGATCATCCATTCCAACCATCTCCACACCTTTCTTGGTACCGCCAAAGTGGCTGCTAAGTCGGCCCTCCTATTTAAGTCGGTAGACGCCATAGTCAGAGGCATTTTCCACATCAAAATCCTGGTCGAGATTTATGGACATCGGGTGGCGAAACAGGTCCTCGACGATAAGGCCATTTTCAGCCTGGTTCGCGCTTACCAGCTGATGTCGGATAACCCAACGTTGGTGGCGGAATCATTCCGGACTGTGTATGGCGACTTGATGCTCCACCTGTTGCTGGAACGCTTAGCACCCTACCTTTCGCACCACTTTGTTCTCGCATCCGCACTGAGGGCCCACCGAAAGCTGCAGCCTTTCGTCTGCAAGGCCCTGCTGGCGTCAGAGAAATGGAAAGCATACGAGAATCGTCTTGAGGATATGAGAGAGGTGAAACAGCAGTTTGATAAGGCAGCCGGATGCCTTTGCGATTCCGCATCGGTGAGTTCTCCATCGTAATGTCATTAAGAAATATCAAATATTTACTGTCTCCCGCTTAACAGTGCCCAAACCTGCACCTTCATACAACGCAATGGAGAAGATGTTCGGGATGCGCAGTTAATTACTACTGCTCGCGCGCTTGCCAGAAGCAAGACTGGAAGGAACGACATCGGGAGCAATGCGCTGCGATTTGTAACGATTTCAACAGTAGGTGCTAAAGATGCCGCACGCGAAGTTGTTCTAAGTGATCCTCTTCTTTAGCAAACATTCGGGCGCTGTCATCTTGTGACCGCTTCTTTCTCGAGTATGACTGTCGAATGTTTTTGCAAACTCGTAAGAGCGACGATCAGGCCTTGGTGCGCGCGCTTGATTTCACCGCTACGCCTACCATGGTTAATCTTCAACCTTTGGAGAAGTACAAGAGCATGGAGAACTATTCTCAGGTGGCTGAGGTTGTTCGCCGGAAGGAAGGCATAGCGGTGTGGACGCGCCGTCCGGTTGGGTCCATGACGACGACGACGGGTATTCCGATGAAG
The DNA here is from genome assembly GCA_003314085.1 of Hymenopellis raphanipes. Classification (NCBI taxonomy): domain Eukaryota; kingdom Fungi; phylum Basidiomycota; class Agaricomycetes; order Agaricales; family Physalacriaceae; genus Hymenopellis; species Hymenopellis raphanipes. The sequence goes on along the minus strand of QLPD01000951.1, from coordinate 757 downwards.
TCGAAGTTGACGTTTTATACTTATAGTACTCTGAAGGGTCGGCTTATCTACAGGTCTTTGTGAAATACTGACTCCCGAAGCATTGGCCTTCTGTTGCTGAATGTAACAATCGGGAATGACTACTATTGTGGCGGTACTCGCGTGTTCGAATTTCAGGCTATGGTATGACCTGTCCCGTTTCTCAAACTTGGAGGCTGCGTGGTCAAGTATCGCGTACACGAACAGTGTAGTGGCAGAGGCTGTCGAAGAGGTAAAGGAAGTGCCGCCGGCAAAGATTGTCAAGCTTGCTTTCTGACTTCATCTTGCTTGTAGGCCGCCATAATAGCTTGTAGGAACCATGGACGTGGCTTGACGCTACCCTACAGATGACTACTCCGGTTTATCGCGGTCAACGACAAATGCGGGATGGAGAAGAATAAAGGGGAGGTGTGCGCCTACATCAGAGGGGGCCCGGGAATGAGAACTTGTTTGTCCAGAAGGTGCGTCTATGTCTCTTTCAGCCTCGTTTCGACGCGTCTAATGACGCCGCTGCAGCCTGTTGGAAAGGGAAATCTGGACATGATAGCTATTGTCTGTGGAGGCTCCTGATCAATGACATGGACCAGTGACTCTGACAGTTGACTCTTAACCTAGACAGCATATATCATCTAGCCGCTGTCTATTCTGTGCAGTAAAGCTCGTGCGTTATTGATCGTCGTTATACCGCCAAAAATTATGGACTATGAGCCAGTCTCATGCATGAATCGTTGGGGATATA
>QLPD01000949.1:0-15177 GCA_003314085.1 Hymenopellis raphanipes | reverse complement strand
GCACACCAAGAAGGGACTCAATCCGGATGCACAGGTGTTTAGCGTTCCCAAGTCGCGTACATCCAACGGACACACATCCCAGATGTCTTACGATGCACTCAATCCACATGGCATGGGTCACAATCTCGCAGCACGCACCTCTGATAGCAGCACGCTTTTACGTGCTTTTGCGCCTTCGGCTGCAGAGCGAGAGGTTCTTCAGCGCGCTCTCGGGGGTTCCACCAATGCCAGTTTGGAACGTTTACCAAGTCTGAGTGACGTTGGGAGTATTCCCCCGTCTCCCAACCATGTTCACGCTCAGTCTTTACCCGGTTCGACGATGGATAAAATCCCTGCCTGGTTACAATCGTTACCTCGGATTCACAAGCCCAATTTTAGTCCTTGGGAGGAAGAGGATGTGGTGACCAGGAAGAGTCGCTGAGGTATTGTGGGCGATCTCAAGTAGAAGTGGCGTAGGCAAGTAAGCAACTGTGTGTACAAATCCTCGATATGAGAAGCAGGGTATTTGGTCCTTGATGTTTATATATAGCAAATCGAATCGTATTTACTGTGCTCGATGTTGAATTTCTCGTTCTCTTGACTTTACGTTTGGTGATTCTTAAGGAAGAAGAAAACTCGACTTCTGATAGTTCCTTGACATAACAGTGAGAGGAAGCAGGTTGTAACGGCAACTGAAGCGCATACCGGTGGATATTGTACTTGGCTCTGGACACAAGTGGTGGCAGATTTAGATGCGCAAATCAATAAATCGAATCGTCTATCATACCACTATTATTATTTCATGTAGCGTCGTATACGGATCGTGAAGAAAGCAAAATCTGTGCGATAGCAGTTAAATTACGAGCTGGTGAAGAATTGGGCCAAATATCAATACACCATGAAATAACGGCCGGGACAGCGAACAGGTTTGGAGAGTATTACGTCCACGCCGCGGCTTGTAGAAATAAAATGGATGGAAGGAACGTGTTGACGCAGGGTGTGGAAACCAATGCGTGGTAGAGTCCAGACATTTGAATGTCCGATGCAGAGAAGAATGGGATAAATTGCTTGCGGGGGTATAATCAACAGTATGAATGGAACGATCGAACAGACCGCGTATACCAGTCGACGGGACGCGACCAACGACGACGGGCTACCGTGCACCGTCCAAGACACCTCTGACATCAGGTACATCTCCCAGGTCAGCGAGGAACGGAACTAGGTCGGTGAGCTCTGTGTCATGTGGATCGTTGAACCAGGACGACACGGGAACTGCGTTGTTGGGGTGGAAGATGTAAGATGCGGGAGAGTTGTCAAGTATGATGGTATCTGCTATAGGGCGGCCGAGCTGGGACAAGTCCTGAAAGGCGGATCAGGACGGGCAAGGACAAGACGTAACGAGTAGTACCTTGACATAGTTCCCTCTATGGTTATAACAGCTTTCCCTAAACAATCTGTGTTTCACTACTTGGTGAATATCCAGTTTATCAAGGACGGGGTCAGCATACTAAGGCACAGAAGGTGAGTTTTTTAAAGTTTGCTAGTGCGTGGAGATGACAAACTTTGCTGAGACTGGCCGTGAAGACGACCACTTCGTAAAGTTCTCCCATCTTCTTGAGAAAATTGTCAACCCCTGGCCGTTTAATCACGTACACGTTGTGCCAATGATATTCGATCTCCACGGGAACAACATAATCAGCTTGCGGTAGTGACTGTATAGAGGTGAGGCCGGTGGAACGGAACAAAAAAGGAACACGACCGCACCTTGAAGCTACTGTGTACAAGAGTCTCGTCGAGATCAAGTACTAGACACTTACGACCCACATGATTGGGAGCGATGGGGGGTAGCAAGGGTTTAGGGTTTCCATCCTGAAGGGCCTTTAGTTTGTTGACCAACGCGAAAAAAGAATAGGACCTTACGGGACCAATAGGTATTCCAGCGCCGCCGTTCATTATGAGTCTGTCCTCCTCGTCCTCGAGCTCATCGACATTATTGAGATCTTCAGGATCCTCTTCTTCAGTAAAGCTAGTTCCTTCAGATTCGTCACCGTCACCGTTGGTAGTAGGAACATGAGAGTGTCTCTTGTTGATGGTACCTGTAGCGCCGGGAGGTACAACAGCACCCGAAGTCATTCCCTCTGTTTCGGCCTGGGGCAGGAGATGAGAAGTCGGGGTAGGTGGAAGGATAATATCGCTGTCAGTGACGCGTGGAGGAGGCGTCATGTCTAGCGGGGCCAAACTGCTGGCGAGACCGTCTTTGGTGGTGCCATTTGCAGTGGAAGGGGCATCTACAAGAGCAGAAGCGCCGTTGGAGGAGCTTTGCTCGGGAGCGGGTACAGGTGGTTTCTCTTTTGAAGGGGGAAGGGGGGTGGTGGAGTCGTCTTTCTGAGGATGATCTGAGGAGACAGGCTGTGGAGAGGGCTGGGAGGGTATGCAGGGAACGATTTTACGAAAGAATCTGGAAAGTAGAGACGGGCGCCTGACGGGCAGGACCTTTTCCTTTGTTGCATGAGACGTCGATGAAGGCTGTTCGTCAGAGGTGGTCGACACTTGACCCTTGCGACGCGAGGCTGCACTGTGGTGGGGATTGGTGGCGGTCAAAGTTGTTGACAGCGAACCGTTTTCGTGTTTTTCTGTAACCTTGTCATCGCTTGCTGGTGGTTCGACATTACTAGTAGCATCGACCAAGTCGTTGGACGGAGACGATGTTGCCTGCCCCGTAGTGGGCTCAACACCAGCTGGAGTGCCCTCGTCAGAGACCGCACCGTTCATAGCACGGTCAGCCTAACATAATGTGAGTACAAGAAGACTGAGGACGAGTAAACTGACCTCTTTTGGGACTGACGGCGAGGACGAGGAGATTACTGGTAATTGAGAGTCTGGGGAGATGGCCATACAACAGGAAAGAAGGAATAAAGGGCGTTTGGTTCTTTGTTTATCAAGGGCATTTGAAGCTTGGACCAAACAAGACAAGACGTTTCTCTCAACTCTCTACAAACTTGCTCTCCTCGCGGCTCCTTCCGCTCCTCCGTCGTTCTTTACTTTTTTCGCATATAAACAGTCATGGGCGCCAATCTTTCAAAGGCTTTGGGTATGTTTAATCCACCCACCCCTCCCTCTTACTAACCTTTCAACAGGCAAGATATTTGGCAACAAGGAAATGAGACTACTGATGCTAGGACTGGACGCTGCCGGAAAGACCAGTTCGTTCTTATTCTTTCTACTCCACGTCACCTCAGACAGCACCCAGCAATCCTATACAAGCTCAAGCTCAACCAGTCTGTTACCACCATTCCCACAGGTTCGTGTATACATCTGCTACTTCTCGCTCATCCCTGACCCAGTTCTTACAGTCGGATTCAACGTGGAAACGGTGACCTATAAGAACGTTAAATTCAACGTTTGGGACGTCGGAGGACAGGACAAGATCAGGCCACTATGGAGACATTATTATACAGGCACACAAGGCCTTGTCTTCGTCGTGGACAGCCAGGATCGGGAACGTATTGATGAAGCCAAGCAGGAGTTGCATCGGATATTGAGTGACAGGGAAATGAAAGAGTGTCTTTTGTTGGTCTTTGCCAACAAGCAGGATCTGCCCGGCGGTACGTGTCACCTCCTTTCAACTAAATCTCTTCTTAATCTTTGCTCTTTATAGCCATGTCGCCCGCAGAAGTTACAGAAAAGTTGGGCCTCCACCGAATGCGCGACAGGTCATGGTATGTTCACCCAAGGTATGTGTTTCCTACCAACACTTTGTTTTCCAAACTAACTAACAACCATTCCCTCAGTTGCGCCACAACCGGTGAAGGTCTTTTCGAAGGTCTACAGTGGTTATCGCAAAACGTTAAAAAGCGACAGCAATAGACGTTCAAGGCCACGGCACTCTTGTAGATTTTCTCTGGATACCCATGCTGCTCTTTTCTCCTCATCTCTATCCCAATCATCATGGCCTTGCACGAATTGCCAGTACGAACTCGCAGTGTACGACTTGCGTATGAACGGACATTCGTACCTAGCTTCATGTCTTTTTTTTCTCTCTGTTCGCAACATCTCAGTTTCATTTACTCCTTTTCGGGTGGTCTCATTATACTCTTTTTAATGCATTCACGTTATCCCGTCCCGTTTCCTGGGTGCGATATGTCTGTATGTAGACCATTATCTCCACTTCTTTATTTGGATCTACAAGCGTCCACAGCAATGACATAAGAATGTCGTGCTTGCTCACAATTCAACGTACTTAAGGACTGCAAGGATGGCTGCTCTTGCTCTCGATCTTATCCCTTCAAAATGCTGGCCTCTGCTGCAGGTGCCCTTCTCCGTAGATCATACGCCACAGCCAGTGTCAATGGTTTCCTTGGCGCAGTCGGCAATACGCCTCTGGTAGTTTTTCCCCCGTGTTCTTCCTACCGCTGTCCAATACGTCCACTAGATCCAACTGAAGACCCTCTCGGAGAAAACTGGCTGCACTATACTCGGAAAAGCAGAATTTCAGAATCCGGGTGGAAGTGTCAAGGACCGCGCTGCCTTGGGTGTCGTCCGAGACGCGGAAGAACGCGGCCTGCAAGTCTTTTTTCTGTTTGTTCACGACGTCCTATGCTCATTCTACATCAGTTTGAAACCCGGAGGCACCGTGGTCGAAGGAACGGCTGGCAACACAGGTATCGGACTTGCCCACGTCTGTCGCGCAAAAGGATATCGCTGTGTCATCTTCATGCCCGACACCCAGGTAACATTCCTCATCAACGCGTGTTTCTCACAAACGCTTATTCATACACAGAGTCAAGAAAAGATCGACCTCCTCCGCATGCTCGGCGCCGAGGTGTATCCCGTCCCTGCCGTCGCGTACGATAATCCCGCAAACTACAATCACCAAGCACGCGACTTTGCCAAGGACCTCCCTAACGCTATCTGGACCGACCAATTCGACAACACCGCCAACGCCCAGGCGCACTATCTGACCACTGGACCGGAGATTTGGGAACAGACACGCGGAGAGCTCGATGGCTTCATCTGCGCCACTGGCACCGGCGGAACTCTCGCGGGCGCTGGAAAATACCTCAAGGAGAAGAGCAAGGGCAAGACACAGATATGGCTCGCGGATCCGCCTGGCAGCGTCTTGACCAGCTACATCTCCAGCGGCGGAAAATTGGTTGAACGCTCTGGCAGCTCGATAACTGAAGGTTTGAGAAGAAAAAAGTGCTTCAGCGCGTCAGACTTATGCTCTTTGCAGGCATCGGTCAAGGCCGGATAACAAACAACTTGGGGACGTTTGTGAATGAACTCTCTGGCGCGTTCACTGTACCGGACGAGAAATCGATCGAGATGCTGTATGAGCTCCTCGACACCGAAGGCCTTTATCTCGGCGCCAGTTCTGCGCTGAACGTTGTAGCCGCTGTGGAATTAGCGCAGAAACTGGGTAAAGGTGTGTTGTCCTCCGCACGTCATAATGAGATGTGTTTCCAATCCAAGTGCAAGGTTCGAAAATCGTGACAATACTCTGCGATGGCGCATACCGATACCAGAGTCGAATATTCTCCAAGAAGTGGTTAGAATCAAAGGGTTTGACCTCTTCGATACCCGAACACCTTAAGAAGTATGCTGTATTAGACTGAATGGCTATACATCGTTCTCAGCATGCTCGTATTCCAATGGGCCAGGCACTAACATATTAAACCGTATAAAAATTATGGATATCGCGTAAAGATCGTATATATAGCAAACTAAAGGAATCAACTTGGACTGCTTGGCGCGCTAGTCATCTGGGTCTGGCTGAAGACTTTCAACCATCCGTCTCCCATGTCCTTCTTCAGAGCTTCGATCCTGCGCCGGAATGCTTCTCCATTGTCTTTAATCTCAGCATTGCGGTCTTCCCCATCAGAGATGTTGGTTGCGGGCTCGTATACTGAGGCTGTAACACGGGCACGACGGGCAGCCGATCTAAACGACATGGTTTGCGAACCCTTCCCCCGCCGTAAAGACTGGCTTGAGCTTTGTGAGAGCGTGGATGATGAAGGAGGTAGAGGATCATTCACAGACGGCGACGAAACGTGAAATTCAGTTTGATGCCGACTGTGACGAGAGGCCCGCAATTTGGGAGAAGTGGGTGGTGGTGGCGTCACAGCTGGTGCAGACGCCTTCTTATCTTCCTCAAGCAGCTGCTCGAAGCGTCCCCATTCCTTCTGAACACCTCCGAGCGGACTGGCGTCCCGAACCTTCTTGGGTTTAACTTTTCCCTTGGCCTTGCTAGAACCATCTGATCGCGTGCGTCCGTGTCGAGAGCTACTCCGCGTGCTCCCGTCGCTCTGGTCGCCATCAAGATCAACTATTCGCTTCACTTTCTTTCGACGCGCCTTGCTGACGACACCCACAGGTCCGAGGGTCGGGGAAGCATTAGAGGATGTCGAGGGTGATGGCTGAGAGATCGGAGGGTGAAGCGGGGAAGTAGGGCGATGGTCATGCGCATGGCCAACTGCCACAGTCGGTGGAGAATACGCAACAGAAACGGGACGCGTTGAAGACATCTGATGAGGTGGCGCGACCGTCAATCCTCGCTTCTCGTAATAGCCAGGTTGAGACCCATCCAAAGTCATTGTCTTCCCCTCTTTCCAAAAGAAATCAAAACATGCGATCCTGTAACCTTCATCCTCCGTGAATGGATTCCCTTCTACCCAGACCTCACTGATGTTGGGCAGCGTTGCCAGCCGCCCGACTTCTGCACAATCGTCCATTAAATTGTTCCGCAAATCAACGCGTTCAAGGGCTGTAAGCCGCTCGAGACCGCATATTGACTCTAGGCGGTTGTGAGCCAAGTTGAGATAGAGAACCTGACCCAAGTTGAGATATATCCCAAGGACGGAATCTATCATGTTGTCGGACAGGTTGAGAGACACCAAATTGAAAAGGGAGCCGAGAGTGGAAGGAACGGAAACGAGGAGATTAGAAGACAAGTCGAGATGGGTCAGAGGTGTGAGGTAGGGTATTAGATCGGAAGGAAAGAAGGCTAATGCATTATCGGCAAGGGAAAGGTGCTTGAGAAAGGCCCATTTCAAAGACGAGAGCTGTGGCGTTGGAGAAGGAGGACTTGCGACACCATTAGCACTAGTTTCGGCGGGAGGCTGCTGAGAGCGAGACTCGCCGTCGGGATCCTCGGGAACGGACTCGGGTAGCTGGGTGGCATAGAAAGATACCTGCCTTTCAGGACCTGCAGGAATCCTTCGATTGCGCTTGCGGCTAGTACTGCCTTCCCTTCTCGCCTGATCGTCTACGACAGCTCCGATGAAGATGTCAGATATATCTTCTAAGCCGCTCTTTCTGATCTTCAAACTGAACAAGCTCTCGGCCAGCTTATCCCAACCGAGGAGAGAACGGGGATCAATGTCGATACATTCCAAACTCTTCAAGTTTTTGAAAGAGTCAAGAGGGATGGCGTTCTCGTTTGGTGGTTCATTGGCAAGTTCTGCTATCATCCTTCGCCCCGGTGCAGTAATCGAGAGAGCAGGTAGCTTTGTGAAGCTACTGTAAAGATATTTGAGTTCTGCATCAAGCGATGGTGGCTCGGGCTTCCCCCACCAGCCTCCTCCCAGAGAGAAGTTGGAGACTGCAGATAATGAGGAGCGAAACGAGGCTAGAGACAACGTTTCTGACTTGTCGGCGTCTGGAAAGAGGTTGATGTAGCTCATGGGGCGTGAAGGGGAATCCACGCGGACGTCGAGCGTTCCAACAGGTAGACCAAAGGCTTCCAGGCGTATGAGAATGTAGAAGAGGTGATGGGTGTCTATGGAGAGCACGATGGGTTTCGGAGTGACAGCTTGGCTGGCTGAGGCCGGGCCAAACCATCCGAGAGGGTTGAAATAGGATGAGTTGTCTGCAGATGGTTTAGGGCGAGGGGGTCGCCTTCTTGGCACACCGGCCTCTGCGAGGCTCTTTTCATAGGAACGAATGAAGGCTGCAATGCGCCGTAGATATTCGTCGCCTGGCTCATGGTCCATGGCCGAGTGGCCGACTACGGGCAGTGTCAGTGCTGGGTGACTATGCAGAGGAGTGACTTACTGGTGGTTGGTATATCGGCTAAGAGGGTTGTAATGACAAGGACAAAGATGGCCTGTTGTGCATGAGGAGCAGGATGAAGCAGTAGTGTCACGTGGTACATGATTACGTAGTATACGCGCGTTTGAAGGGTTTCCTTCTCCCACCACCATCTCTTGGATCGCGACGAGCACTAGTCATGAAGGTCACTGTCAAAACAACCCAACAGAAGGTTTTCCAAGCAAGTTATCGCCTTTTGTTACAGAGCTCGCCACTCATCACGACTTGTAGATTGACGTTGAAGAAGAGGAGACAATCGGCGGTCTGAAAAACAAGATCCAAGAATCGCAAGGTCATCCCGTCTCTAGCCAGAAAGTTATATACTCGGGTTGGTATTCATATCCTATTCTCCGGGCTATCCTCAATGATCGACAGGTAAAATATTGGCCGATGACAAGACTGTAGGATCATGCGGAATAAAAGAAAAGGATTTCTTGGTTCTCATGGTCTCCAAGGTGTGCACTCCGCTCATCGCGTTGCAGTATAATCTAAACCTCTAATCCAGCCTAAACCCACACCTACCCCAATGCCCGCAACAGCTTCCACTTCAACAGCTTCTGCGCCTGCCACAGCCCCAGCTTCCGCCCAACCTGATGCTCCTGCGACTGCTGCCTCTGTCCCTGCCGCACCTGTACCTGCACCTGCTGCTTCCGCCGCTCCTGCTCCGTTTGGTGATTCAAGTTCCTTCTTGACCGGTGAAGCCCTTCAGTCTACTATCAGCAACATGATGGAGATGGGCTTTGAGAGAGAGCAGGTCCTACGTGCTCTACGTGCCAGCTACAACAATCCTGATCGTGCTGTTGAGTATTTGATGACTGTCAGTTAACGTCCTTGATTTCTCGTAAAAACTTATCAACTCGTCTTAGGGCATTCCCGCACATTTGGAAGCCGAGGCTTCTGGAGCCCCTGCTCCCGCCGCCGGTGCCGCACCTGCTGCGACGGCCAATGCTGCTGCTACTCCCGCTGCTGCTCCTGCTGCTCCTGCCGCCACAGCTCCCACTGGGCCTCAAAACCTTTTCCAAGTATGTCCTTTGGTATTCAATTCAACCTTTTGTTGACTTGTCATAGCTCGCTCAACAGCAGCAGCAACAGCAACAAGCAACGACAGGCGGTGCTAGTCTTCGTAATCTTGGAGGTGGCGGCGGAATGCCTCCGATTGACATGGCTGCTCTGCAATCCACCCCACAGATACAGCAGCTCCGAGAGATATTGCAGCAGAACCCTGCGCTCATTCAACCCATCATTCAACAGCTCACTGCCACCAATCCTCAGCTTGGTCAGATCATCCAAGACAACCCTGAAGCCTTGATGCAACTCTTGGGTGGCGAACTTGGCGAAGGCGACGACGATGGTCCTGTTCCTCCCGGGAGTCATGTCGTCCATGTTACCGAGGAGGAAAGAGCTGCGATTGAACGTGTAAGTCAATACATACCCATACATAAAGCGATTCTAATACACCCACAGTTGGAAGCTCTAGGATTTCCGCGCCAGGCTGTATTAGAGGCTTACTTTGCGTGTGATAAGAACGAAGAGCTGGCTGCAAACTACCTGTTTGAAGGTGGATTCGAAGATTAACTGTCGCGTTATTGTATTGCATTAACAACGTGTATATGTACTGGTTAAGGGTAAGATTACGAACACAGCATTTATCACTGTCTTTGTGGATTGGCTATATTATTTATGATATATCCTGTATGAAAGCGGTCTTTTGTGAAATGAGCCGCAATATTTGTAGCGCTTTGTAACTTGAACTTGGCTTGCCTCTTCCCATGACCACCAACCCATCTCACATACTCATTGCCCGTAATTCGCGCGGTCCCAATAATCCGTCGGCGACACTGAGCTCCCCTACCGAGACTCATGCAGCAGCAGCTGGCATATTTCGTTCATCGGGGTCGCCACCTTGGCTCTTTGAAGAATGCGAGACAGACGAGGTCGTCTCAGAACTCGAAGTGGACAGCGACGACGAAGCTATCGAAATCGATAACACTTTTACCAAGAACAACGCGTTCCCGGGAACCGTCAAGATCGTCGTCGAGAGCACAACGTTCTGGTACGCCACTCAACAGGAACGGTCTTATCATTAACCGTCTCGTACTCGTCAGGGCTCACAAGGAAGTTCTATATTTTGCATCCCCCTTCTTCGAAGCAGCCCTCAGTGGCGACTGGGCTGAAACTGGGCGTCCACCCTCGATGTCTTCTGTAATCACCATTTCCCAACCACCCTCAGTACCTGGCGAAAAGCGCAAGAACCATATAGCTACCGACGTTACATTCTCTCCCATGGAAGCTGACGAGGACATCGAGGTCATAGGAGAGGCGGACGTGTCAAGACCTGCCAGTGATGGTAGTGCGCCTGTCAGTGAAAGCGAGAACAGCGACACGGAAGAGGCTCGGAACGAGGCTAAAGCCCGAGCTAGAAATGACAGTCTGGCAAAGTTGCAAAGCAACTCGTCTCCCACTTCTGAGACGAAAGCGGTCAAGAAGGTAGCCATGGTAAAACGACGTCCCAAGAATGGCCCAGATGCTGTCATTGTTCTCAAGGAAGAGCGTGTACGTATTTCAGCCTTCATCCACAGCCAACGTCCAACGCTATTCAGGCCTCCAGCTTCCATGATTTTCTTAAATTTGTTTATCCTCAGTATGTACATGTACGCTATCATTCATTTCTTCAATCCTCATGTTGTTTTCCTTCTAGTTTGGAATGTACCATCACTTGGAATAACGCTGAGAGTCTGATGAATATATCGCACAAGCTGTGCGTCCCAACGCTACAGCGCGAATGCTTGACGTTCCTCCTCACCCATGCTGCTGGGAAACCGATAAAAGCGATGCGGATAGCCGAACTTTTCGAGGAAGAGGAACTCTATCGCGAGTCAAGTCGTTTCGTGTTGGACAATCCCGGCGGCTGGTCCGAGCATGAGCTCAATACACTCAGTCAGGAAACATTACTGAAGCTTGAGAAACGGTAATCCTACTTTCACTTCAACCTGTATACCCGCTGACAATCGATCAAGGCGAAACTGGTTCCTCGAAAGAGTGCTCAAAATCGGATTAACAGCTGTCGGAAAGGAATACCAATGCGTACGTACGTAGTATCGGTGTGCTCTCCAGATGCTCACGCGTATCCATCTTTTTTCTAGTGCGCGACATGTCCAGACTCGAGCAATTGCGCGCGCATATTGGATGAAAAGTTCCGTCAAGCTTACGCGGCCATTTTTCGTTTCGGTGAGGCTCGTGTCGTTACAGCTTGAAAAAGTCACCGACCTGGAATAGGACCGCCTCAACCGTCGATGGTCTATCGATATTTACGAATGTTAGAAGGGGTTAGCCCCCCACTTTCCCTCACGCAGCTCAGCTGTCAGACTACTGCCAAAGCCTTTATAGCGACGCGTGAGTTGCTGTTTGCTCAATTTTACAGAGTCGTTAAAAGCTTTATTGATGATCAGTATTCGACCGGATGTTTTCGTTAGGTGTTCGGGGGAGTGGAACAGACACCGTACCGCTCGGGACAAGGGTGGCGGCCGCGGCGGCAGCAGCAGTTGTCGCTGGTCCGCGTCGGCATTTCTTGTTCTGTACCTTGAAGCCCGACAGTCTTCCTCGTGCTCGGCGTTCCAGAGAACTCCTGTGATTGATGTCGTTAAAACGTGTTCCAGTATGAAGATACATCCCAAAGTCTGATGAGGGTATGGAAAGGAGTGTGCTGAAATAGATATACGAAAATGTAGAATAAATAGGACGAGCATAAACAAGTAGAATTAAAACAACTACTAAACAGCCCAGAAGACGGAATCCAGCGAAAGAGAATGTTAGAAGGATGTTAAGGAGGCATAGCATAGAAATAAGGAGAAAAATATCAGCGCTGACTGAATACTTGAGGTGCATTTTCCACAAGCCATTCGATGGATAACGCTTTTCCCGCCATGTCACTAAATTCAGCGCCAGGATTCCGAGACCGCATTAATGTGGCTAACGATGCGTCAGCGAAAGGTCGTGTACAGACAGGTCAACCAGATACATACGTCCGAAAACTACACCAAGATTGCGGGCATTCATGAGGTTACGCTCGTTTCGCTGACAAACCCTACAAGGAAAAGATCAAAATGTATGCGGACATTTCAATCAAGCACTAACCGGTTCAAATGCATCATGAGAGCTTGCACGGTGTGGTAATGCTCTCTAGGGAGCTTGCCAACTAGCTCCGTTAAAGTTTTGTTCTTAATTGACACATCTCGGATCTCAACAGCGGCCATGAAGTGGTCGTGGAGGTCGTACGTGAACAGAGGGACGGGAAGAGATCGGAAGTATGTCTTAAGCACAGACGTCACGCTACAAATGTCGTTGAACCGGTCAGAATCACAGAGATCGAAGGAGTTGTAATCCCCTCGTTCAAAAAGCTGAGTGATAATCTTGCTTTGACCGGAGCCACCTGTCTTCCGGTAGATGCCTTCGTAGTCCAATGCTGAATAACGCCAGTGAGTATTATGAGAAGAACACAGCACGAACGGCATACCAAGAGCCTCTACGGCTTCTATACATTTCTCAACAATAACGGGCACCGCTCGAGGTCCTCCACGTGCGTCATAATTCACCTGTTCTATAAGGTCACGACCAAACATCGAAGGAGCTGTAGATTACAGATCAAGTCAGCGATCACTTCGTCGACTAATGAATTGCGTAGCGCACGTAAAGGTTGACTCTCGTCGCGAGTCGAGGACTGATGTGAGCAGTAAACCTGGACATGGTTTATACAGCGAACGTGAACCGAGATATTGCATCCTGAGACATTCATCAGTGTGCAGTGACAAGTGCATGCCCGAGATGTACAGACCGGTGCAACGTAGCTGAGAGCCCCACATCTTGTCCCCACAATGGTCGCAACGAGTAAAACGCAGAATACTGAGCTGTTGAAAATTGTGCTCGGATTGCTTTCCTCGGTTATCAGCAGGCGCTGGGCTACTTGCTTCCTTCGCTCGAGACCCTGGCCACTTGATGAATTTTCCTTTCGACGGAGTCGGCAGCTCGACTTCGGACTTGGAAAACTTGGCGTTCGGCGTCTTGAATTCCGAGTCGTCTGTGAGAGATGTCGTCGAAGGATGAACACCCTGCGAGGGTAACGGAGTAGATGCCTGTGATTGCATCTGCACAGCGTGTCCCCGTATGCGGTCTTCGGATGGGCGCGTTGTCAGCTCAACTTTCTGAGTTGCATTCTCAGGCAAGGAGTCCATTCGGCGAGCATACTGCGTGCTGAGTTGGGCCAATTCTTCGTTTCTCGCATTGAGAACGGTAGTTTCTTCCAGGAAAACGTCGCGAACCGCCTTAAGTTCAGAGATTTCGCGGCTCAATGCTTCGCGTTCCCGAGTCAGAGGGACTAGATCTCGCTGGTACTGAGACTTCAGTGTGTCAAGTCGCATAGTTAATGAGCGATTGAGAGCTGCAGGTCGCTCGCCATTCGCACTAGAGGTCCTAGCGGAACACTCAGATACTAAAAAAGGGATTCGGGGACGGAAGGACTTACCCTTTGCTCGCCGATATCTCTTCCACCTCTGCTAACGCCATGTCCCGATCAACCGTTAATTTCGAAAGATCTTGTTCAAGAACAGAAAGTTTGTCGTGCAGCTCCTTGGTCAACTGCTGGCGTAGTTCCTGTTTTCGAGAGTCTCCAGATAATGCAGTAAGCCGTGCTGCCTGGCCAGAGAGTAAGACACGCAATCGAGTAACTTCTGCTTCAGCGTCACGGCGAGCCTTCAGTTCCTTGTCATACTCGGTTTGGGCAACAGTTAGGCCGTCGATATATTGCTTGCTTGCTCTCTACAGAAGAGGAGTTATTGCAAATATCTGGACAGTCGCGAGCAACATTTACCTTGATACCGTCAAATTTGCCCTTCAGTTCAAGAAAATCACCTTTCCTAGTGTTCATCGACTTAACGATAGCTTCAACAAAACCACGATCCAGTTTGAGCTGCTGAGCGCCACGATCGCGCGCGTCTGTCAACGCTTCTTGTAGGCGCAGAAGAACAAAGTCGGGATTATCAGGTCGAATGGTACTGGGAATACCAGAGTCAGGTTCTGTGAGAGTAATGCGACCATCAGGCAACGTCGTGTGCGACGATTCACTTCTGCTGTCGACAGAAGTCCGTGATTCCGCCATTGCGGATGGCGCAAAAGAACTAGGTGACATATCAGTCGTTCAATTTGCATTCAAATGAGTTACCTAGTTACGAACCTGGAGTCCTGGTTTGTTTCACTGTCCTCCGAATCCTTGCCAGTGTCTCCAGAGAAAGACGAGGGAAATACGGTGACATCACTCGCTGGAGTGCTCGTTACGCCGTTGGTATGTATAGCAGTAGCTGAGGGCGGCGGGGTAGGGGGGACATCTCCATCGGTTTCCTTCTTCTCAGTTATATTAGATAAGTGATCGAGAGACTTTAGCGCGTCGATCCCCCCGACAGAGCTGAGCAGATCAGAAAAGTCGGCAGTATTCATGGAAAACCGAATGGGTGGTAGGGCAGGAGCTATGAAAGTCGAATGAGATGTCTGCTCAACGGGGGACGACTCCATTTCATTGTCGGAACCGCTATCAAGTTGCGACGACACATTAGAGGCTTCGCCTTCGGGATCGCAGGTCGGAGAGAGGGTATTAATTGGCGGAAGTGTGTCTGAAGGCGACGGTACTGCGGACGGTGATGCGCGCTCCAGTTTGGGGGGGACAGCTGGAGGAAGTGACGAGTTGGATTCGGAACGATGATGCGAGGATTCATCTTCAGTGTCAGTACTGCTTTCGACGCTATGCGGGACATCGGCTCTCGAAGGAGCCCTGGAGGTGCTGCTGGATCGAGTACGGTCATACTTGGCACTGGAAGTTGACGAAACGCGCTGCCTGGCAAGCGGCCTCTCATCGAATGATCTTCGAGGACGTAAAGCATCTGCGCCATGAGAATCATCATTATCGCGCGCCTCTGGAAATGCGGAAACACTGATGGCAGGAGAGCTCGACTTCCTTGAACGAGTAGGAGTCGAATCGCTGGAGGGTGCTGGTTGAAGTAAAGTAATCTGATCTTCTGGCGTGCGATTCATATTAGAGATCGTGCGCTGCCTCGGTGAAGATTG
>QLPD01000948.1:0-15919 GCA_003314085.1 Hymenopellis raphanipes | reverse complement strand
TGCCGACAGAAATATCTCCAGGCGACCGTGACGAAGATGCTCATCGTCAAGGGCGACGTCGCGGTCTTTGACCTGACCGACGATGTAGAGTTTATGGGGAGCGATCCTGTGGCGTTTGGAGCTTTTAGCGATGTGTGGAAGGGGAGGTGGTATGACCGGATGGAGCGGAAGGAGCGCGTTGTGGCGATCAAGTTTTTGAGGCAGGCGATGGTGCAGAGTGTGAAGGAGAAGCTGTTGAAGAGGCTTCAGGCGGAAGTGGTCACGTGGCATCATCTATGCCATAGGAATGTGAGCCAGTTGTTTGGGATTGTGCAGAGTAGGACGAGTATTGGGATGGTGTCGGGGTGGTGCGAGAATGGGTCTGTTGGGCATTATTTGAGGGATGTGAATCCTGGTGCTTGTCGGATGCAGTTGGTATGCCTTGATTTCCTTCCGCGTTCATGTTCGAAGTATACTGATGAGTACTTTTTGGTAGCTACGACAAATCGCGTCTGGAGTGTCGTATCTTCATTCGTTTAACCCGCCTATTGTTCATGGGGACCTCAAAGGTGGTAATATACTGGTTGATCAGCGGGGGCAGGCGATTATAACGGATTTTGGGCTGAGTAAGGTGATGTCGGATCTCTCCTCGGGTTCGTCGTTTTTTGCTGGGTCGATGCGGTGGATGGCGCCTGAGCTTGTGGAGGCGCTTGCGGCGGACGAGGAGCGTGTTCCGCAGGTGACGACGAAGAGTGATGTGTATGCGTTTGCGTCGGTTTGTCTTGAGGTACGTGTGTGTTCCCCTAGTGTGTCTTGGATACCTACCTACCTGGTGCAGATAATGAGTGGTGTCCCGCCGTATGCGAGGAGGAAGAATGATCAGGCGGTGATGGTGGATATTATTAGGGGGGTTAAGCCGTGGTGGGGGGCTCCCGCCGGGTGGGAGGAGAGGGTGGGGAAGGGGAAGGCGTTTGTGGGGGTGTTGGGGAGGTGTTGGGATGAGAGACCGGGTGGGAGGCCTGGGATGGGGGAGGTTGTTGGGGTTTTGGGTGCGGGGTAGGTGGGGAGTGGGAGGTTGGTGGTTGGGGTTTGGGGTTTGGATTGCTATGGTATTGAATAGTTGTACTGTATATTGTAGTATAGTAGTTAGTTTGGTGTCGTTTAGCACCACGTTGTTCTGTAGTACGATTTTGGAGATACGTCGAGCACCGGTTACTGGCGCCAGCGGGCGGTTGTTCATATTTTTCGCATCAAATGGACTACAAACCAATCAACCATCTTGGTCGCGTCGACTCGACGATTACTTGGGGGGTTACTTATTTCCTCCGCTCTCTACAATATTTGCACAGGTTGCATTGGACGGTAACGTACCCATAAAACAAGGAAGTTGAATTCCAATGACCGTGAATCAGATCACCAAAACACGGAAGGACCCCACCCACCCACACTCCTTCCTTTGTCCTTTTCCTCTCGTCCACAACTAGTACCATCCCTCTCTCTTTCCCGAGCCAAAGTGAGACTCCATACTCGCAACACCCAGATTCCCAAGGAGCGGAAGTGTATTCGGCTATAAACTCGAACTCGAACATGACGATCTCGCGGAGAGGATGTGAGGTGTGCGGAGAGGACTGGAGAGCTTACCTAGCCTCTGGAGCATTTATGAATGAGGAGAGGGTAAGGACACACACCCAGGCACCTTTCCAAGTTTGGGAAGGCCTTGGTTTGCGGCGCCTAGGAAACTTGTAAGTACTTAGTACCTTTGATGAAAATCTTTAGCAGGAAATGTGCCATTCGTTCCTGGGTTGTCTGAATCGTGAATAGTGTGGCGGCTTCCCGGGACAATGTATGGTGCGGCTTTTAACCTTTCTTCCCCACAAATGCCAGTGAGATTATATCACAAGGAACTTACCTGTATGAAATGAAAGTCTGTCGAGGATGGTATGGTTGGGCGGCAGGGGTGCTTGACGCGAGGGTCTTCGTCTTGAGCAAGGGTCTTGAGGTTGTTCACACACACGTTGGGCGAGAGTTCTTCGAACATGCGAGGTGTGTAGCGCGTGAAACGAACATAGCAAGGTGATGAATATCGACCTTTACCTACGCTACGAGTCGAGATGGAGGATCTCCGGGACGTTGTGCTCTTCCGTGTACATCGGGAGAGCGGGCGTGAACATTCCCATGCATCAAGCGCACGGTCGTGATGGGCTGGTAGCAATTAGGCGCCTCGCGTCTCGTCCACCTCCAGCGTGCTGAAATGGAAAGGCTTGCCTGCGACCCGTATGTAAGCTGTTTGGAGACTCTTCAAGGCTTGGGAAGAGGTGATGTCAATGAGAGTGGCGATTCCTGGGAACTCGAGTTGGACTTTTTAAAGTACGAGTGCTTGTACGGACATAATCAAATAACTGAATGGGTCGGAGATCACAGTGGGTTCGATGAGATATTAATTATATCGCAAGATAATGGCACGGCATCCACGGTGCCTTTACTTATTGGGAGACGCGCGTCGTGATGGCAAGAAGGAAGAATCCCAATGCCGAATGTGTCATTAATCGGCCCAATTCGGACACAGCCACTGTGTGGCGCTGGTTGCGTTTCGACAATGTTTTATGGGTACGTGTAAGTAGAGTGATCGTTGTAAGGACTGAGGAGTGGGTAAAGCCAAGAAGATGAGTCGGATATGGCATACGTCAGGAAACGCTACGCTACACACGGATATGGTAAGGTATGGCTGGATGTCAAGTTCCCGAAACAGACTTCACCTCGGAGAAGCCTATAGTGAAGATATTGATTTGGCTTCAGACTCGAAAGTCGCATAGACATGCGGCATAACGTTGGTGGCAAGAATGCTTTCCGCGGACCAGGTTGGGCAAGGGAACGCCAAGCTTGCTGTATGGCGGGCAATAGCGGCCTAAAACCATGGTAGGTCCACTGTTGCGGGACAGATGGGGGGATGGGAGAAGATGATGCGGGTCAGCGAACCATCTGCTCTGCCAGCCCGCTCATTCGGTGAACACGACCTGGTGAGCTAGCGAGGCGATCTACAGACTATTGTTGTATGTATCTGGACTGTGTCTGCATCAGCCCCCCATCGGAGCAGGATATGTTCTGACATGTTATTAGGACGGAGAGGTGGGGAGAGGATGATATTCTGCTTGAACCCAATTTCAGACTGTATGAAAAAAGGATTACATTGGCACGGTCAGATAGTATGTAGGTTCTGTGAGTCTACAATCACATGCATTTCTCTCTACAAGCAATCTAGTATGTGGTGTTCCACATCAGCCGTCGACAAAACTCGCCGACCGACGGCGGCTTCGCCGCCGTCGCTCGCTCGCATTGTCTCCCCCCTTGGACAATATTTCTCGGTACCAAAGTGTCTGCAACAGCTCCGAGACTGAGTACGACTTTGAAGTTTCCTCACCGCCTGGGGCGGTGGCTTTCAGTTGCGAACACAGCCTGTAAGAAGACGATCTGGGTCAATTGTCAGAGTTTGTGCGAAACACGAAGACCACTCATCCATGGGGAAGTACACGATAGTCACTGTAGGCGCCCGAGGATCGCTTTAGGAGATGTTGGTCCATTTTCAAAAGGAATCGGTTCTTATAAATGTCGCGTTGAAACGTCAACGCGCCTTGAGCAGTTGGTATTCCAGAGAGGACACAAAGGGTCAGTCAACGTATGACGGCCCGTTCCTCGAGGCAGTCGTTTTCGTCTGAAACTAAATGTCAAGTTACTATACATAACTTCTCGCAGAAGCGAACAGCATACCGTGGCAGATTGAAGTTGATATCTAAGGCGAGGCAGTAAACGTCGATTCTTCAGCGGGATCGAAGGAGACGATGATCTACGTCGAGGAAATGCCGGGAGCTCGAAGATACCGACTTTGAAAACATATTGACCCTGATACATCGAGTAAGTGAAATAAAGGCAGAAGTCAACGTCAACGTACCAAGGCTGAGCCAGTCCAGCAGCTCGAACGAAGTTGGTAAGCACCTTTATGATTCGGCACACAACGTCGTGGAAGATGGGGTGTATGTCGACGAAACGCTGCAGAATCTGTTAGGAAGCGCGCCGACCATGGGGAGATCAACATGCCAGCGAGACAGTCCAGCAGCACAGAAAATGGCGGGACAATGATCCTCATGGCGTCTAGGACGACGTCGACGCCGAAGTTGAAGCCAGACGGCGGCGGGACACAAAGGTCTGCAAGAAGTGTCAGCAAGCTCGTCGTCATCGAGTAGAGAACAGATGCTACCAGTGCGGTTAGGCGCTGTAGCGACGATGAGGGCGGGAAAACCGAGTAAACAAAAGAACTGAGCACGATGGGAAAAAAAGGTTATTGAGAAGGAGGAGATAGTATAACGCTGAGCGTACCAAGAAGACACAAATCGCCATGCACTCGTGAGGGCGGGTCAGTACGACCGAATCCAAAATTGGCGGCGGCGGCGTCGAGTTCATATCTAGGCACGATGAGCAAACAAAACATGTGGAAAGATGACCGCGACATACCACAAAGCCAGTCCCTAATAAGCCTCATATCTGTTGATTGCCTACAAACATGCTTAGCGAGACATATCGAAAAAAAGGGAAAGAAACCTACCGGTCAGAATAAAAAGCTTGATACTCGCCCGATGCAAGGTCTCAATCGCCTCCGGGACAACTTATCCTCCACTGCCGGAGCACCCAAGATTACCAACTAATGCTCAATCAGCTCGTTCGCCTTGTCAATCTCCTCGTCCCGGTTCTCAATCGCATTGGGCGCCGCATCATGCAGCCGACTCCACATCACGTACTCCTCCTCAGTCAACCACCAGTGGTCCAATACGCAATACACGGCGTCCGCAACCCGCTATTCGCAAACGTCTTCATATCCCGTGCTGTTGTCTCCTTCAACTCGGGATCGTGGTCCGTGGCTAACCACGCATAAATAACCGAGATCCATTCTCGCTCACAAGACGATAGCAGGTGCTGCTGCGAGAGGCTTGTTCGTCTTCCAGCGGCAGAACTCAGACGCTATTCGCATGGTTCTGGCATAAAAATGGATTGGCATTCCTCGGCGACGTTGCCCGCTTCAACCTATTCCTGAATTTGCACACATTAGTACTATCCATTTGAAAGACAAGGACTAGAATCATTGTATGATGCGATACTCACGCTGCAGAACACCTTTACACTGTCATTGGAGACTCACACCTTCAGACTCTCATTCAAGGCATCATGTTCATCTGCATAAGGATGTGCGTATTCGGCGGTCAAAGTGATGGAGAAATGAGCTGGGTCAGACGAAAATAATCCCCAGTGTCCTGCGGCTGAAGTCAGACAAGGACTTCTCCGTACGGGGTGGGACACCAGGTCGTCTTCAGGCACTATTCCTGGCGACACCTTCACGCTCTCATTCACGGTGTTACGTTCACCTGCTGAAAGTTGTGCGCGTTCGACGTCGAAGTCGCTGGCAGCAGATGAAGTAACGAGCCTGAGCACAAGCAAAAGAATACCCCGTGTCTCCTACGGCTGAAATCAAAGAGAGACTTTGCCGCACGAGGTGTCAGAGGAGCTAAGCGAGCAATCCTAATCAGTCCCGAGGTCGCTAAAAGTCGAGTATATAGTAAGCATTGAGAAGAGTCTGTGGGTGATTGAGCGAGCCGTCACGTACGTGACGACATGGATGGGCCTTACAGACAAGAGCAAAGAAAAAAATTTGAGGGAAAGGAGCTGGAAATCGAGATGGAGGAGGTTGGAGGTCGTCGCATGGTTCTCGCGTGGACTTTTTACGTAAGGCTTATGTCAGGCGTGCGAGCCCCTGTCTGGAGCTGGCAGAGGTCTCACAAATTTGGCGGAAAACATGAAGCCAACATTGGCAATCTAGGGACCCACTACCTTAATGCATCAGCCAGCAATTTGGATCGGCGGCATGGCGCGCCGCCGGAACACGCGTCCGTTATGACATCATCGGCGTTTGTCAGGATTCCCACGATCAGGCTAGGCAGAAATTTGGTGGCTAGATCGCGAGCGGAACATTTCGCAGCTATCCTCCATGTCGTCTTCGTCGTCCGAAACAGCGACGGGTATCGTCGAGCGCGTGCAGACGTTCGTGGCGGAGAACAAAAAGGCTGTGCTGGTCGGCACGGCAGTCGCGGCGGTCGCGGTCGGAGGCGCTGTCTACTACGCTTCGACATCCAAGGCTGGAGGCGACAAGGGCGACAAGAAGAGGCGGGGAAAGGCGTCGTCGGCGGCGCCCAAGAAGAAAAAGACGGTCAAGGACCGGGATGGGCCTTTACTTGAAGAGAGGAAGCCCAAGGCGGCGCAGGTAGCAGGTGCATCCAATTACCGCCTTTGCCGTCACTGTTGCTGACTGTGTCTAGAGGAAAAGCCAGAGCTGACAGCGGAGCAGATTGAGGCGTTACCCGTCGAGGTGAGTGATGGGTTTGCCGTCGTCGTCGTCTTCTAAGCGTGTATGGAAGGAACGGGGACAGCTCGCTGCCGAGTACAAGCTCAAGGGCAACAACGCCTACCAGGCAAGAAAATTCAGCGACGCCGCCGCGCTATACACCAGGGCTATAGAGGTGTCGCCAAAGGCAGAGCCCGTCTTTTACAGCAACCGTGCCGCATGTACGTACTTTATCGCCGACTAGGCGTTTGTTGACATTGCCCAGGCTACATGAATCTGTCTCCACCAAAATACGAGCTCGTCGTTGCCGACTGCGACAAGGCCCTCGAGCTCGACACGCACTACCTCAAAGCCATGAACAGGCGCGCCACGGCGTTGGAAGCGCTGCAGCGGTACCAAGAAGCCCTGCGCGACTTTACCGCGTCCGCCATCCTCGACAAGTTTAACAACAAGGCCACTGGTGAGGCTGTCGAGCGTGTTCTCAAGTCTGTAGCCACGCAGCGAGCACACGAGATTTTGACTGGTCGCGACCCACGGTTACCCTCCTTCACTTTCATCAACGCCTACTTTGCCGCTTTCCGTCCCCGCGCACATCCCCAACTCCCAGAAAATCCCTCCACTGGCGACGAGACCCTCGAAAAGGCTCTTGGCGCCCTCGACGCGTCCGACTACCAGCACGCTGTCTCGCTCGTCAACGAGGCCATAGAGCAAGGATTGTCAAACGACGTGCTCAAGGCAGAAGCACTGAACCTACGAGGAACCTTTAAGTAAGTCGCTACTCTACTGGTGGATCAAGCTTGAACGTTCTTTAGATTCCTCATGGGCGACGTTCCCGGCGCCAAAACCGACCTCCAGACCTCCATCGACCTTGTCCCTTCGTTAACTCAAAGCCTGGTCAAGATTGCCAGCGTATACATGGAGCAGAGCGATCCCGAACAGGCCTTCAAATGCTTCGAGGATGCCATCAAGCACAACCCCAACGATCCTGATATTTACTATCACCGGGGACAAGGTGGGTATATTTTCTCTATTTTATCGCGCTATTCTAATCTGTCAATTAGTTCTGTTCATCCTCAACCAGTTCAAGGAGGCCGCCGACAACTATACAAAATCAACGGAGCTCGACAAGGACTTCGTGTTCAGTCACATACAATACGCCGTCGCCGAGTACAAGCAAGGTCAGACTGCGAAGAGTATGGCCTCTTTCCGACGAACAATGACTGCATTCCCTGATCGGGCAGAGCCGTACAACTACTAGTAAGTCACTTATTCTTTCCGCGACCAGTCGCTGATACTTTCTCAGCGGCGAGCTCCTCCTCGACCAGCAGCGATACCAAGACGCCGTCGAGAAATTCGACCGCGCCATCGAGATCGAGAAGAACAAGGGGACGCCTGTCCCGAACGTCCTTTCCCTCGTGAACAAGGGTCTCGCGCTCTACCAGTGGCGACAAGACCTTGCGCCAGCAGAGGAGTGCTGTACCGAAGCGCTCGCGATTGATCCGGAGTGCGATGCGGCGGTGGCGACGCTCGCGCAGCTCTCACTGCAGCAAGGCCGCATCGACAAGGCGGTGGAGTGGTTTGGGAAGCAGGCGGAGCTGGCGAGGACGGAGCCTGAGCTCGTCAATGCGTTGACGTACGAGTATGCGACGCGGAGTCAGGTGGAGTTTTTGAAGAATTATCCGGAGATGGCGGGGCAGCTGAGTCAGATTGCGAGTGCGATGAGTGCGCAGGTGTAGCCTGATGGTAGGGAGGTTTTTTTAAGTATTTATGAATGTTATGCCGTTTACTTACCATACGCACCATCTTATTTTCATTTACTTGACATTGTTCAAATGCAATCCCCCTACTCTTTCTCATGCAAGCCCAGGATTTCCACTGTTTGTATAAGTTGCAGAGCTGATATACAACGAACTTGTTCCTTGCAGCCGACATATCGGTCCGGTCGGAATAATCTCGGTCATGCAGATCGCCATACTTGAACCACAACCAGGACCACAGAACCGCTCGTCTTTCGCTGGGGCATCGATGGCGTCGACGTCCTGTAACGCGACATGAAAGTCATCGCCAATGGAATAAACGATTGACATACCTTATCAGCATAGACTTCCTCGTAGGTCCCGTACGCTTTGATAGCTTTATCGCCTCCAGCAACCGCGTCGATAAATTTCTCTACAGACGCGACTGAGCGTGATCCGACAGCTTGTATTTTGTGCACTACATCGTGGACATCACGTCTATAGATCGCTGGTCAGCCTATGATCAAGTAAAAGGCGCGTCTTTGGATCGATCAGAAGGTCCTGCAAGGAAGGTTGATAAGTAGATCAACGGTTTGGAGGATAACATGGTATGTACATTGACGAAAGCAGTAGCTATCCAGCCCGTAGAGACGACCCCGAATATTTTTCTCGCTGATTTGATTTACTTATCTTCGACGCTTGACTTCAATGCACGTCTCACGTGGTCCATTTTTATTTCCTTCTTAACATCATTCACCTCAAATTAGAAACTGCGCGTTTTGGTGAGCCCTTCTCTCACGATTTGTTAGCCTGCTCATTTCCAGCATGACCTTTCACCCAAGAGCACACTCACATAGATCGTTCTTGTTCTCCGACTCGTTGCTGGAGTTTGGGCAGTCCCCGAATCCTTTTTTGCTGACTTTATTTATCTTCCAAGCTCGACTCAAATGCACGTCTCACAGGCCCGATCTTTAGTTCCTTCTTAACATTATTCATCCCAATTCGGACACTGCATCAAGAAATTCCTAACATGGATCTTTCGTGCATTGCCATTCAAAAACACAACGTACGTCCTAACAAGTCTCTCCCATACTCGAGGTCTGACTAACAGTCCCGCAATCAGGGAGTCTAAGCGTGGATCCTAGCTTATTCCTTATTTCACGAGGATATCAAAACATCCGAGTCTTCCGCACGGTCTGAGCATGGCCAATGTGGGTACACATACGATCTCCAGGATGAGTATCAACCTCAGACTCCTAAGGTGGATCCACTCACCCACAATCCTCGGCCCCGTGAACAGTTATCATCCTCGAATTAGCTACTAATCTACCTGTCACTGCACGAACATCCCGAATTAGATCGATATGATGCACGGACAGCCCCAAAATCTGCGGTACGTAAAGCATCGTGCAGAGACGATCCATCCTTCTAAATCTCCGACCGGTGATTGTGGGTGTGCGTTCCTTCGACACAGCTTCACTCGCTACTCTCACGATGGACTCTATCGAGTTTAGCACCCATTGGCTAGAGTCGAGCTCTGACGATGGATCTGCGTGGCGTATGTTCCCTCCTAGAGTTCGAAGACTGAGTACTGATGATTCGTAGATACAGGCGAAGCGACAACGTGTCTATGGGGAAACTGTGGCAAGATCTATGATCACGTACCAACGCTCGTGCAGCACATCTATCGCGGTGAGTACCTACTATCTGTCTTCACCACGAGCTCGTGCTTCAGTATACCGACTCAGACCACATCGGGGACAACACACAATACGATTTTCCGTGCGACTGGACTACGTGTAGTCGACGCGGCATCCCATCTCTCTCACGCTCTGCGCTGCTAAGCCATCTCCGCTGTCACACCAAAGAACGTCCATTCCAGTGTCCTGTCCCCGGTCAGCGTGATTCCTATCATCCCATTCCAATCATCACTGATTCCTTCCTAGGATGCGAAAAGACGTTCCGGCGCAGCGACGCGCTCACAAAGCATCAACGGTACAAGCACTCGTCCTTCCTCCTCGCTAATCCTCAAACCGTGGCGCCTCTCCTCCCTCATCAAAAGCGACAGCATCTTGTCGACCTCCCGGAACGTAACAACATAGAGTCCTGGGAAGGTATACCGCTGCACCTTCAAAAGTATATAGATCCCAGCACGAGCACGATCCACGGACGATCGAAGGGAATGGTGCAGTATCTCATCATGAAAGCTAAACACCGTCATGCGCTGCAGCTAAACAAGGCGCTTAACGAGGAGCTGAGAGTGGTCTCGAAGATGTTAGAGGATGTAAGAAGGGCGAAGGAGAAGGATATCGACAAACTGGTTGTTAACGTGTTTGGGTAAGTCTGCCCGCGTCCTCAAGTGCGATTTATTTAGTGACGGGGGCGATTAGAAAGAAGGGACAGGCTTTATTGGCGCCTATTTCGCTGCCAGAAACTGCTCCCGATGCCATGGTTGATTGGGAATCCGATTCCATTGACGAGGGAAAGAGTCCAGAAAATCTTGGAGAAGGGTGATCGTAGGCTTTTAATTTCCACTATTCGTGTGAGTTATAGAGCTTGTATACAATGAATTTGTCCCAGTCCTTTATCGATATGTACGCGTTTTGAGCCGACAAACCGGTCCGGTCGGAATAATCTCGGTCATGCAGCATCATCCTTGACCAGCAACCATGACTACAGAACCACTCGTCTTTCGCTGGGGCATCATCTCGACGGGTCAGATAGCCACTGCGTTTGTCAAGGTAATCCGTTTATGCCCTCACCATATCGATTTACTCAATTGCTCTCATGGTAGGACCTGCTAGTCGATCCAAAGACGTTCGTGGACGCGCTTTTTACTTGATCATAGGCTGATCAGCGATCTACAGACGCGATGTTCAGGATGTAGTGCACAAAGTACAAGCTGTGGGATCGAGATCAGTCGCGTCTGCAGAGAAATTTATCGACACGGTTGCTGGAGGCGATAAAGCTATCAAAGCGTACGGGACCTACGAGGAAGTCTACGCTGATAAGGTCCGCCAGTCTTCTATTTCGTTGGAGTTGATTTAGTAAAGGTCCCCTTGTAGGACGTCGACGCCATTTACATCGGTAAGTCTCTTACATCATTTGACTCAAACCACGAAGAGCTGATCTCTGTTCAAAGGAACACCCCATACCTTCCACTATATCAACGCCCTGGACGCTATCAAAGCCAAGAAACACGTTCTATGCGAGAAACCCGTTACCTGCAACTCCCTAGAATTGAAAGCTCTCCTGAAAGCGGCAAAGGAGAACGGCGTCTTCTTCATGGAAGCCGTTTGGACGCGCTTCCAACCTCTGAGTCTCGAGGTCAAGCGCATCATAGACAGTGGCGCCCTTGGATTGCCAATCGTCTTACAAGCGGACTTGTCTGGTGACTTTGACATCCATAGTGGGTTCCGTTTTGGTCCTTCGTGCTAGTTTGATAAGGCATATGATCTGCAGACATCCCGCGTACCCATCGTATCCTGGACCCGGCTCTTGGAGGAGGTGCTTTGTTGGATCTGTAAGCAACTTTCCATCCTTCGCTGACCGCTCTGCTGATAAAATGGGCGAAGTGGACCTTACCCTCTAGTTTGGGTGCGTTAATCCTCAATTCTCCTATACCGTCCTTTAATTTTAACGTCACGCTCAGGCAATCATGGCGCTCTTCGAACATCCCGCGAACAAGCTCGCCCAACCCAAGATATCAGGATCGATGCTCATGACACCTCTAACCAACGTCGACAGCAACACGTCGTTCACGCTCAACTTTGAGCAGGGAGACCTTCGTGCTCAGGCTGTCCTGATCTGCAGTATCAACGTGAAGAACATTACGCCTGGTGTTAGCATTCGCTTTGAGAAGGGCGCTATAAACATCGAGGCGCCCATCTATTGCCCGAAGAAGTTTACAGTCGAGTATTTCAACCAGAAAGGCGCGGCTGTGAGGGAGGAGAAGCGCGTCTTTGAGTATGTTGGAGGTCAGTTGTTATTTATTGGGCTGAGCTAACCGATTCTCATGCGAGACGAAGGCGGCTGGCATTTCCAGGCCGACGAGGTTGCGCGGTGTGTTCGTGATGGGAAGCTTGAGAGCGGCCTTTGGGGTCATAACAAGAGTCTGCTGGAGATGCACATCTTTGACGAGGTGAGCTGACTCTACAATTCTCTCGTGTGTGAAGTGAAACTGAAGGCCTGTAGGTTCGGAAGCAGGGCGGGTATGTGTTCCCGCCTGGAATCGAGAAGGTTACTCAGTAAATACGGTGATTAAATTACAATGTACGCATACTAGATGTTGAGCGGTTGGGTGGAATGATGTGTTTGTAATGAAGTTATAACGTTCGTTGCTCGAGAACTCGGAGAGTAGAGAAATGTGATTGACTACCAGCCTTACTGGAAGTGTCATCCTAAGTAGTGTACAAAAAGGACAAACTTAGTTGAACTAGTAGAGATGCCATGTATTACTGTAGTGATTTCTGTGGAAGTGCCGAAGGGCCGGCTCTTGCCATCCGTTTTCCGGCCCGGACCGGACGCCTTTGATAACTTTGACCTGACTTTGACCTTTGCCACCATCACTCTTCATTCACACAACGGGGGATGCAGATTTCCTCGGCTGAGGAAATAGCTGAGGAAATTGACGGAGGAAAACTGATTTCCTCCGTACGTTCCCGAGCCGAGGAAATCTGATTTCCTCGAATGGGGAAGATCCTGAGGAAATCAAATTTCCTCAGCAGTTTCCTCTGCTGAGGTAATCGGATTTCCTCGGTTGCTTTCGCGAGTGGCTTCCTCAGTGATTTCCTCAGCTGAGGAAGTTAGATTTCCTGGGCTGAGGAAATCACTGAGGAACTCAGATTATCTTGTTGATTTCCTCTGACAGTTAAATCTAATTTCCTCAATGCAAGACAATAAAATATCATGTTTAAACCCTTATGTGTACAGGAAATCTCACTTCCTCATATGAGGAAATCAACGAGGTAATCCGTGTTCCTCAGTGATTTCCTCAGCCCAGGAAATTTAACTTCCTCAGCTGAGGAAATCACTGAGGAAGCCACTCGCGAAAGCAACCGAGGAAATCCGATTACCTCAGCAGAGGAAACTGCTGAGGAAATTTGATTTCCTCAGGATCTTCCCCATTCGAGGAAATCAGATTTCCTCGGCTCGGGAACGTACGGAGGAAATCAGTTTTCCTCCGTCAATTTCCTCAGCTATTTCCTCAGCCGAGGAAATCTGCATCCCCCGTTGTGTCAAGGTTTGCTCTCTGCCACCCCAACATACTTCACTGACACCTCAAATAGATGGTGTTTCTTCCACTAGAACTAATAAACCTCATCATCGAGGAACTATATCACCTCGACCGCACATCAGTCGCACCAATGTGTTTTGTCTGGCCTCACGCGACGCGCTTTATACAGGAAACCGTGTTCCGCAGTATAAAAATTATAGCGGACGACAACGAGGGCCCCGGCGCGCATCTGGGTGACTTGACCGCTAAACCGCCGCACATTACGCGTCTTGTCCAGGATCTGACAATCCAGCGCTCCGTGGATAGTACCGACGAAAACGATCCTGCGGCTCTACCCGTTCCTCCTGCAGAATTCTTCTCAAACCTTCCCAATATGACATCCCTTTCCCTCTCTTTCCTGTCCTTCACTGCCGTAGAAGATCTGCCCTCGCTCTTCACAGCGCTCTCGCTTGCCCCATCTCGTCTCTTAAATTATTCCACTGCGAATTTCATCTCTCAGAGATGAATGCCTTATTCCATCACCTTTGTCCTCGCCTGAAGTGTCTACAATTGGAAGGCATCTTCATTGACGAGTTATTTCGCTACATGGTATCGACGATCCACGTTGATCCTGCGGTAGTCGACTTTGACAATGACGGAGACGTGCTTCAGATCGAGGGTAGAGAATAGTCTCTGGGACACAGACGCTATATACATGACAACGAGGGGGGAGGTTGTTGTTAGTGTATAGAGTCTGTCAGTTTGATCGGGGTTCGTACCGTGCGCCTGGTTATTATGTAAGTCGACCTAATTGAGAATTGTGATCGGCCTGCTATTTTGGCATGAACCAGCATTGTCGATACTTTTTGGAACGACAAGGACCTCTCTCACCCATTCGGACACCCGCCACTATCGCATGGATCACACATCCGTGAGCTGCTGGATACCGATACCTTTTCTCAGCCATTCAACAACGCGAAGATCACATCTCTCCTCCAACCTCCATCTCCCTCCACGACGTCGACTGCATGGATGGCCACGAACGATATTTCGAGTCTCGACTATCAGCGGCAGCGCTGACACCGCCATGAATGAATAGAATAGCCCCGTTGAGCTATCTCCATAGCAACGGACCTTCACCATGGAACGCGTCAAACTCTCCAAGCAAGGCTACATTCTAAGGCGACAGTGACCCATCCACCCTGCCGGCGAGCAGGCCGGAAGTGCGGATGGAGTGGATATGGGCACTGTATCGTCTGCTAGCGACGCAACGATGGCGGTACGCTCCTTTCTCTCGTTTTTCTTTTTGCACCCAACGTTGGCTCTACTAACCTTGTTACAGATTCAATTTCATATCTTGATTCGAGTCCTCGGCGCCACCAAGACACCACCGCCACCAACGCACAGCAACATTTACTAGGTACCCGCAGTGCTGCACCTCACATCGTTATCACGGCTGACTTGACCGACTCACAGCACTACCACTAGGACGCACCAAGCAGGAGAATCGTCCAGCCGCCGTACGCCAGCGAGGTGTCCCACTGCGCCAACAACATCTACCAACCTCTCAGCGACGAGGATGAGGATGTACACGCAATATACACGCCAAGTCGCCGATACGACGACATCAACGCGTACAGAAAAGTGCACAACGACGATGAGGATGAGGACGTTGAGGAGCACGACGACGCCGATGAGCAAGGACACCAGCAAGCAACGGGACAAAGAAGTATGCCACGGCGACGGAGAACGGATGGTGACTTACGGACCCTAATGATAGCGAAAACAACGGGGCCGGTGAACTGGGATGATGGATGAACCAGTCTAGTATTACTGGGCTTTCTTGTAGTGTGCAACGTCACTCGTAATGTCGAGCATAATTGTATCCTAGTTATGATGAATATTTGCCTTTGATCTTTACATTGTGTTCCAGACGAGCAGTGGATATATCTACAGTATAGTACAGGCATGTCACGAGTAGTAGGGGGACATGTCTAGGTATTATCTGGGTTCAAATGCGCAGCGATATTGTAAAGAACGCGTTGAAAGCGCCAAATGAGGTGCTCGATCACAATTCTTAATTAGGCCAACTTACATAACGACGACCTGCACGGTACAGACCCCGATCGAACCAACAGACTAGGTAGAGAAGACCGAGCGTACATCCATCTGGACGAGCTGTGCTTGTATGCGCGCACAACTACCATAGACATCCTCATGGACCTCTACACCAGTCGCAAGTTCTCCCCCCTCGCCCGTGCCCGCAAACTCGTCATCAAATCCGACATATGGACACCTACATTTGTTGAAAGAATTAATCGGCTGGTCGCTAGAGCCACGTCCGACTTCTCTCTCGAATATCTCGAAATTCGATCAGAGTCTTTCAATGGCGAGTCTAGTCTCTGGGACACAGACGCTATATACATGACAACGAGGGGGGAGGTTGTTGTTTATGGCGAGTCACCGTCTGCCGTTTTTTAAAGCTTATGTTCACTTTTACTCACATTGTCTCCCAGAAGTTGATGACATACTTCCCCCAATTGAAATCCGCAAGCTCAAGACACTGGAGTTGCATTTGGCACGTAGTTCTGATGACGACATCGA
>QLPD01000947.1:0-17816 GCA_003314085.1 Hymenopellis raphanipes | reverse complement strand
ATCGAAGCCGAGTCGGGACCATCGCTACTCAATGAACGGCTTTTCCAGGAGATGGCCGAGGGCCATCTCTTGCCGGAAGTTATGTCGCTGGAGATGGTGTGGGCGGAAGATCGTCGACCAGTAGACGCTCTTATCCCCATGCTCACGTCGCGCGGTGGACAAGGAGGTACAGGGAAAGACACGCTATCCTCCGTCGTTCTCGGTGTTCGAAATGGAGGTGACCTTCGAAGTGATGTGCTGGACTGCATGGCAACTCTGCGACGGAACGGTGTTCGGGCAACTCTTTGGTAACGAAGGAACTAGTTGATTTCAGTATACGCGCGACCATTAGTGAGCAGGCGGTGCATATCGATAGGGATACATTTAGTTCACTACTGAGGACATGCAATCCCAAATCGTGTACTACAATTTATGAATGACTTGATTTCCCTCTGAATCTACTACAAGGATGAAGCTGTTTGGTTGATTGAGTCGGGAGCCGTGGTGTATGGTGGTTAAAGACAAAAGTAACTTATGTATGCCTAGCATTTAGCTTTCTGAGGCGCCTACGACTTAGAGACGAGTTTGTGGCATGCGTAATAGTTAGCTTGTGTTTATATTCTTTCATGGACGCGTGCCGGAACGAAAGTCTTCACAACATTTCCATTGTCAAAAACACAGCCAAGAAAGGATGTCTGTTCAAAAGTCGGAGTCACTTGTACACTGGGTGACTCGTCTGCAGGCTGCTGCCCCTTGCCTCTAACTGCTCAAGGCGAGGTTCCTCGACAGACCCGACGCCTCTGGGCCATCATTCTGCCTATTCGTCCCCCTCGACGGCGGCGCTTATACGCCAGGCGATCCGACCACAAGCTGCTTCCCCTTATTCGACGACTACTCAAGGCGAGGTTCCTTGGCGGGCTCCGTCGCTTCTGGGCTACCCTCCAACTTCCTCTTCGTCCCCTTCAGCAGCGTCACTTGTTCGCCCGGCGGTCCGACCACAGGCTGCTTCTCCTTCCCCTTCCCCACCAACTCGCCCATTACAGGTGCACTGACATTGACATCGGGATGGTCAATCTGCCGGGTGTTCTCCTGAACAACGTCCTTGTCAGACTGGCCTCCATTCTCCTCTTTAAGCATCCCCGCCAGCGGTAAGAATAGGCCAGCATCAGCTGGCACAAGTTGGCTGCAACGAAGGAGATGGGACGCGAGTTCATCGTAGAATGGGAGCCGGAAGCAGTCCACTTTCCAATGTTGGATGTCGTTGATGACGTCGGGAGGAGAGTTTTCAACGGTGCGATACTCTGTCACCAACATTTTCCGCAACTCTAAAACCGCATCGAAAAAATCATTCATCTCCGGCACCAGCTTGTAAAGTTCGGCAAGGGCTGAAAACCTTACGAGAGACTCCGGCTCGTGAAGCATGGCAGTTGTTCGATGACCGACCTTAACAAGGTCATAAGGAAAGAGATTTGACAACTCTTCACAGAGGTTGGCAAAAAACTGTGGGCCGTTCGAAGCAAGGCTTTCAGGAAGATTGTGGTAAAGAAAGTACAAACCCATCCAGATGACCGACTCAAGGTCATGCAAGAAATTATGGGCGAAAAACTTTGGAGGACGGCCAGCCTTGAAAAGGTGTTGGTTCTCCATAACTTCAACTGCTAAGAATCCGGGTGTTCCCTAGTAGAGCCAACTCAGTATCAACAAACAAGTAATAAAGACAAAGACATACGGATATGGGATCATGGGAAGTACCGATAACATAGTCATGACAGTATTCGAGATCCGCTATCTTGGCATCCGACTCGAAGGAGGACATTGCCGGGACTGAGATCACGATGGACCATTTCAGCCATGCGCAAGAACTTGAGTCCTAGTCCAATGAGATACAATGTCGCAAATACAATGTCGGAAATATGAAGAAAGAAAATACTAACCATTTACGACGGTACTCAAGGACTCGGTAAAGCTTGGGAGACCTCACGGTGTAAAGATCTTTACAGACCTCCTCGTACAGAGTCCGCCAATGGGTGCGGGCCTGGTATCGCATGGTGGGTGATTGCCCGCGTTGAGCTCGTTTACCGGCAGGTGCAGCTTTTGGCGAAGCACCGACTTCGGCCCAGGGGAATGGATGTTTGCTAGCAGGACTGAGCGCAGTGTCAGGCTGGCCACCAATCTCAACCGGCTCGTCATGCAGTATGGTCATGAAATACCGCCTTGCGTCCGACTCCCTGGCACCATTATCTTCGCCATCGAGTCGACGAAGCCTCTCATACATAGTATGCTGAATGCCCTGCTCGCCTTTCACGTCGTCATACGACCTTGAGCACGTACGTCTGATTGCCCAGCTCTCGCTTGCGAGCATCGACGTCATCCCGAACGATTTTGCGGACTTCCCAAATGCGCGACGCTCTTGAGACAATATCAAAAGCACAATAATCTTGATGGTGCGGTACCATTCCCCGCCGATCCGATACTCGTACACCAGCTTTTCTCCAGGTCCTTCAGTATTTGGGATAGATTCACGCTTTACAGAAAGATCGTATCCGAGCTCCTCTGGCGAGGCAAAAATGAGGAACATGAGGAACTCGATGAAGAACCCTGGAAACTAGAGCAAAGATAATATATCCCACAATAACTACAAGGATTCACTTACGGTATGATAATCGAATCCCTCGCTGACTCCGACATGGGAACGAGAGAGATGCCAAAAGTGCATAGTTTGCTGCTCAATCGTCAATCCAAAGACGAAGCGACGACAAGGGTCGTTAAATAAGATGTGGCCTGCGCCACCCAGGATTTGCTTTTGGTTCTAGTTTATCATTGGCATACTAGGACGGCGGGAATGAATCACAAGGTGACTTACCTGGACAATTTGGTCCGTCGAGTCACTGGGTTTCGGCGCCTGAAATATTCCAGCGGCATCGGAAGTGTTAACGTCCATGTCGCCGGGGTCTCCATAAAAGATGCGCCTGGTGTGCAGATAGTGGTCATGCGTGGGGGTGGCTGCGGTGTAAGAAGTATTGAGAGGAAACTTCATGGAGCCACCCTCTACCTCCGCCTTCATCATCTTTCGTGGGGCGCATACCAGTGTCGTATGGGGAATCCTGCCGAACTCCTTCGACGCGATATCCGAGATGGCTTTTGCTATGACCTCGATTTGCGCGAACGTTGCGTCCTCATCTCTAGTTGAGTTCAACAACCCATTCCAACCCTTTGAGTCGAGAAGGCTAGGCCTTTTGGTTTTCAAACGCTCTACGACATGACGAACGCGTTTTGCAAGATCAGGGTCTTTGCTGGCCGCAGTGTAATGGTCAAACCATGACCTAACACTGTCCTCGAAGGCGTTGTCATGAGTCGATTCGAAAAGCATTTCTCATTCCTTTTTCAGGCTATTGCTGCGTGAGTCGGGTTGGCTGATCCGGTGGAGGACAGAAGCATAAGATTGCAGGTAGAGAGTCTTTCTGTTTCGTGGTGGTGATGAGGAAATGTCTTAACCCAGGTTTTCCGCTGACGCAGTGATCGGCGCAACCGGAGACATCAACGAAATAGTCAGTGTATCGTCCCCTTCTGCCCGAATGGTCTTTCGTAGTCCGCGCTGACAGGCCGAGAAGGATCTTCAGCACCAGTGCACGCATCCTCGAACGAACGAACGCAGCTAAGTGATATCCAATGGTGAAACAGATAATGCGTGGTTATGATTCTGAAGACCATGATACACTCTGTAGAAAGCAAATCGACTGCATTAGACGTGAAGTACAACAGGATCAATATCTGAGAAAGCGACGAGAAAGCGAGCAACGACATCCTAGGTAAGAACAGAGACAGGAAGAGAGGCTATTCAGCCAGGTCCACAGCAGGCGCGATCGAAACCTTGATTTTCTTCTTCGCTCTAGATCCATCGTCGGCACGGGAACGCTTGAGATCAACGGGAGCTTGAGTTTCATAGTCGTCCTGGGTTTGAGTATCTTGAGGCGCTCGAGCAGAATCAGGAGGAGGCATCACGGCCTTTGGAGGTCTCGACACGGGATTCTGTACACGACGCATTAGCATCAGGTTTCAATAACAGGAACGACGAAAACTCACATGTTGATTGAGTCCTAACAAGCAGCTCTCCGCATCCTGACTGGGGTTGAAACAGTCCGCGTACTCCTTCGACTGTTTCATCTGGTAGTTGAAGACATAGCGAGACTTTTGCACATTCCTGCGCGCCTTCGTTTGCTTTCCTTTGCCTTTGACTTTACCTTTGCCTCTGGCGCGAGTTTCCGTGAAGCCGATGTCGTCGACGACGAGCTCTTGCTCAACGATGGAGTCTGTAACGTAGTTAATCAAATGAACACACACAACATCACAACCTTACTCTCTAGCTCCAGGCGTTTGAAGAGTTGCTTTCCTAGATTGCTCTCACAACCTGCAGAGTCTCAGAGTGGGGATATTAGCCAAAGAGAAATAGGTACCCATTTCCTTCGTAAACTGGGCTGCCGTTTCTGGGTTATATTTCTCTGCGATCTTGATAGCACGTCTACAATCTAGATTAGCTAGACTTCTGAATATACGGACGACAATGAGGTACCTGAACGACGCGAGGTCTCTGAACTTCGACAACATTGTCGGGTAGAGACCAACCTTGAGCAGTTCCCACGACGGGTCTCTACGTAGCCGG
Source organism: Hymenopellis raphanipes (assembly GCA_003314085.1). Taxonomy (NCBI): domain Eukaryota; kingdom Fungi; phylum Basidiomycota; class Agaricomycetes; order Agaricales; family Physalacriaceae; genus Hymenopellis; species Hymenopellis raphanipes. The sequence goes on along the minus strand of QLPD01000947.1, from coordinate 13,177 downwards.
CAATCGAAGCAAATAAACGTATCAGGAAGCCTCGTATCCTGGGCGGAATGATATCTGTGATGCATCGGTTAGACCTTGGACCGTATCCGCTTCGAATGAGTGGTACGGACCCCATACACCTAGAAATCCGAATTTAAGATAGTTCCTCGGCGGTCGTCGGGAGTCGAAACAATGGGAACGCACCACACATGATACCATCGCTCGCAGCCTCCCTCACAGAAAGAAGAAGCATCTTCTATCTTGCGGAGCGGAGAACGTCAACGCTCGATAATAACAGTCAGAGGTTGAACGTACTATCGAGCCACATTCGCATTTCACGACATCGTTGTCCACTTTCTTCTTCTTCAGAGGTTTGGGTGTAGCTTCGATGACTTCCGGCTCAGATGTTACCCCGAACGACTGTATGCTCTCTGCGGGTAGCGACAAGTTGACTTGAGTCTTCGGACTTGTCCGTGGTGCTCACAGGTTAGCAAATAAACCAAGTTTATTTGGAGAGAAGAAAGGGATGTAGCAGCAAGGGAGCGGAGCACGATGCATTATGGGCAAGGGCCGCAGGCCCTTGGCCCCGACGCGACTGTCTTAGGAAACGCAGACAGCTGCGATACCCACAAAAGTAGGAGTGCAACGACGCATGCAGGTGGCTGCGCTCCAAGGACGTAGCAGAGGCTGAGGCTGAGAACAAAGAAGAGTGGGGTTGCGCGAGATACCCATATGAGAAGGAGTGCAACGACACATCAAGCAAGCCCACGCACAGCTATGCTGACGTGTCGAGCGGGTGTGGATGAAGGTGCGTGGTGCGGGTGCGTGGTGCTGGAGCGGGAACGTGGTGCTGGAGCGGGAGCGTGGTGAATGGTGCTGGTGCGGGAGCGGGTGCATGGTGCGGGATACAGACAGGAATGACGGTGGCTGCAAGACGCGTCATTCCGGTGCAGTGATGGATGGGGCTCAGTGAAGCGTGGCTGCGGAGACGTGACACAGAGAGGTGCGAGAACGACGGGCTGCGTGCGTCGTTTGGGTGCGGGTGCAGGAGCAGGTGCGGAAGTGATGGAGGCAAAGACATGCCGGAATGCGGACTACGTGAAGCACGGGGCGGCACGGATGGAGACCATGTCCAGGGGAGCTATGGCGCATGGGGGGAGCGGGCGCTGGGATACCCAGGCCGTAGGAGTCCGACGACGCATCCAGCGACCGCGGATACCCAGAATCGAAGGAGGGGGACTCGGCAGGTGCAAACCAGATGGTCTGGCTGCAATACGGAGGAGAAGAGAAGCAAAGGAAAGAAAGAAAGAAAAGCAGAGTCCGCCAAGCAGTGCTAGCGGACGATATCGACCACCACGCCAAATAGGTCGTGGTGGTCGAAAGCAAAAGGACGCGATCGCACCACGTGTCTGTCCGAAGACCTCATTCTGCCGGGTGCCGTACCTTACACCCTGCAGAACAACAATCTCCATATCTGCGTCACCGTGTTAGTTGAATACAACGACTGAGAAATTAAGGAGACATACCCAACATGATAGTATCCTCGATGGCATCATTGTTTAGAACGAGTTTCTGAAGTGTGTGTCGATGTCATCATCCTCTTCTCGACGACGGTGATGAGTGGTCGGACAAGGCGTGCCCAATTCAGACAATTCAGATGAAAGTTCACGCGTGTCGCGCCTCGGGGAGAAATTCATCAGGTCGTTCGGGAAAGGAGAGTTGACACGACCGGTAGTGCGATTTGTCGGCGCGGGCGTGGACTCTACAAGCTGTGTTGCGGCGATCATGAGCCCATCTTTGGCTTTCTTGGACATCTACAGGAAACTTGAGACTGAACTGTAACGAAAAGAAGCCAATATACCGTCTCATTCAAGCAAGTCGGTATAGCTTGCGTTGTGGCACCATAGACAGCTTCGTCGACTTGCATCATCATATCCGCAGGAATAGGTTCGATGTTCCCGTCCTGATTCCGGACGCCTACTGGAATTGGCCGAACCTCTTTGGGCGGTTGTGATGCGACCAACAAATACGAGCCATCGCTTTGTCGTAAAAAGTCGGATTCGTCCTCGCCGTCGGCATCCACATCGCATGTTGCATCAGCATCTGCTTCCCAAACTACATTTCTCGTCTCGGCGTCCTCCTTTTGCTTGGCAACTTGTTCCAAACGGAGAGAGGCCTCTTCAGCTGGGGTAAGAGCAGCCGGGGGCGCCATGCGCTTCGTGGTCGTGCCAGTGAACGGTGCACTGTCATGTTCTGTTGAAGAAGGGAGATACGTGGCGATAGACGTTACGCTAACGTTGACGCTTGAATGCATGTTAGCATTTTCCCCGTAACCTATATAAGGGAGAAACGTACGCGTGGTGGCCGGTGTCGACCTTGCCAATATCCCATTTATCGGGAACTTCATCCAAATCATGGGTCATAAAGTACCATCTGTCTTTGTCAGCATCAGCAGCTTGAAAGTGCGGCGGCTCGTATTCCGATGGCGTGTCATCTGTATAAAACATCTTGAACGAGGCATATCTTCGTTCTAATGGGACAATCAGAAGAAATAAGCTTAAGACGGCGAGGAAAAACGTACTCGGCAAGACGTCCATCTGGGTCATGGAAGTAATCAACGTTTTCAATAACGTCTAAGGCGACCATAAATTCCAATTCGACAAATAAAGTGCATATATGCGCACCTTTACGCTTCGTTTTACATCCCGCAGCGTCGGCAGCTTGCCTTTGCTCACAGCTTCTGCTACTGGATCCTTCATTTTCCGGTGTAGTGGGCTGCTGCTCTCGAGAGTCATGACGGGTATGGTTGTTGTGGTTCCAGGTAGCGTGTGATACTGTATGACGCGTCAGTACGGATTCGAGAGACAACAATGAGAAGGCTGACCTTGAAATTGAAGGTATAGGCTTCGATGATGCTGATACAGGTTAGACGTTGTTGGAAAAAGATAAATCGCAGTCGTACTTGTTGGGATCTTTGTTATCCTATATCAAGTCAGGAGGCGGCTCCGTATAGGAAGACTGGTAGCGCACCAGATATACAGCAAATATGAACGTCTTGAGATAACCCTTCTGCAGAGCATCAAAAACTCCGTTTTCCTGGAAGATTTTAGCGGAAATGCGATGGAATGACGAGGGTAACAGACCAAGTAGTTTAAGAGGCGGTCTGCTTCGTCGGTGTAGCCGCGAGTCATGGTCTGCCAAGGCCATTAGAAGAAATCATAGTGAGCATATAAACGCATACCATAATCTTGAAGCTGTTAACATTGAAGCCTCGTTTCTCCCTGAGGTCCAAAGACGAAAAACTTTCCGACGATTGCGACAACGATGTCTCGTCCGACGTTACAAAATGACCTGCTACTCCATGAGAGAAGGATAAAGCCTTTCGTTCGGTACTTGCTTTCAGAAAAGTTGTCGTTTGGCAACAGCTCCCTAACGCAATCGGTAAAAACGATCCCGACGTCAGCGCCGATGGAACGTACCTCATGAACGCGATACACCCGAGACCTGCCTTTAGCAGGGTCTGCACAGATGCCAGGCTCTGCGCGGAGGTAATGGCTTGTACCTCTGTGCGATTCAGTTGGTTCTGCATGATGGTGGTCGGGAGCAAGAACACTGACGTGACAGTCACTGTTACCGTCGCGTACGCGCCGTACAATCCTTGTCAATCATGAATCTGAATGAACAGGACTACCAACGAACTGTTCGTAAATCGCTTCCTAGATGCCCAAGCTCATGCTAGCTCACGATGGTTCTGGACAAAGACCTTCCGGCTCTACCGGGCCGTTACCTTGAACCTAAACCCTCATCTTCTCCTTGGAAATACACTTGAACTATTTGTTTGCTTGACGATACAAGAGCCTACAACTACGAGGCGGGCATCCCTTTCCGCGTTGCGCGCTGATGAATACAAACGACGCGGACTAGCTGAACTTGTAGAAAAGCTCGTTCCTCTGATGTCCCCCACCTACTCTTGCTTTCGTCTGCTCTTCTACGAATGACCTGTTTACCGACCCTCCTTTGTCGTTCGCCACCATGTCAAAACCGTCCAGTTTCTCTGATGTTGTTTAATAACCATTGCACAATCTTGTGCGCCGCGGGAGGCGTGCCTATCGCATTCCAAGGCGTCCTCTATTTGCCGTGCAGGGTATGTACATGAAGCAAAGTTAAAACCGTGTATCAACTGAAGGTCACAACAATAGGTGTTTCTGCTGCTGTATCATCCCTCCATCTGAGTCTCCTAGATTGATCCGCCATTGCTCAGTGTTGATGTTCTTGGCGTAGAAAGAGATAAGACCACATACGTTGTCCAAATGGGCCCTTGCCGGGAAGTTCACCTGATGCGCTTTCATGGAAGGATTCCAAAACATCGTTTGTGCTCAAGTTGCCGGCTGCATCTATTGATGTCTAGGTCGGCATAGTGCTAGCATCGAAGGTATGTGTGCCAAGGTTGTAACCGTACTCAGCCACTAAGGCGGACCTTTTTGTAGAAGCTAGCACTAAACCCAGCAGCATTCTCTCCGGAAATTATTCTCGCCCTCGCTGCGTGTCGTTTCTCTCACGCAAGACAGATGTATGGGCGCGGTCGGGGTATGAGGTGAAGGAGGAACCGCTGGATGAGACGCTGTCGTTTGGAAATGTGGTTACGCAGAGCATGCGGTTCATGGACATTCGCTGTTCTTTCAGCAGATAGTGCGGGGCTTGCGCCATCGGCGAGCTCGCCGCGGGCAAGGAGATTTAGTTCGGTAACGGAACCCTCAAGTTGTAGAAATACATTGAGTACGGGCCTTAGCTGCCAGATCGCCAGCGTATTTGTCCATGTTTGTTCCACTGATTTCATGGCAAGATCATTGTATCCTTCCTGTAGGCACGATAGCGGCGTATTCCGCCTCAGTCAATAGACAAAAAATGTTCAGAATCATATTTTGAAGGCAGCCCAGGGAGCAGATCTTCTCCATTCTCCGTGTTCAACTAACCGTCAGCCAATAAGGGATATACTGAAATTTCAAAATCCGCTTATCAAAAATCGGTTTCCTGGGCTGCATTGCCTTTGGCATCTGACAAAAATGCAGTTTGTTTCAGGTCTGTAAGGTGAGTGTGTGTGCTAGAATCGTGGTCGCAAGTTGTCACGATAACGCGTCCATGATGACGTCGATCAGTCGCGTCGATAGCATTCCCGGTCAATTCATGACTTCCGTTGCAGAATGTCGTGGTCTTTTATTCCATAGTGAAGACAGATACACATTCCAGAATATTTAGTGGTACCATACAGCCCAGAAGATGTGTTGAGAGTGCTAGACCGTGAGTTTGCCATCGGATCGCAAGGTTTCGCAGGGAACAAACATGAACAAACACGCCGGTGATTTGGCAGCTGAGGCCCGTACTCAAATACATCTCAAACCCTTCGATCACTCCTTCTGCTAGTTTTCGAAATATTGTTCTGAATCAACCGGTAGGCCTAACTGCGCGTAAGGGCCTTTTGGCAGTAGCGTTCCGTAGAATTCTATCTCCAGCAAACTCAAAATCGTAGGTATGTTGACAGTGATCGATGATCACGTTACCGCTATCAGCTTTGCTTCCAACCACCACTATCAGCGTAGCCGCCTGTATTCGGGAGACCCTACGTGGAAGATTACAGTTTTCTAGTACCCGAAGAGGTGTCAAAGGTCGGTGCGTTCATGACATTTACAGCCACTAGTATCTAATGATTGAGCCTCCAGCAACTTGTGCTAGTGCAGTTATCGTGAGCTGACTGGCTTACTACCTACGTGCTATATAAATCTTGTTTGCCTTCTTTCATTATCTTGACTTCGCTCCTTTGACATGTTCTGAAGACAATGATCTCTGTTGAACTGTGCCCAAAATGCCATGCCTCAGTTGCATTGACCTCATACAAACTCTCTTTCGAAAAGGATTTTGCCAGAGCTTATCAGAACCCGGCCCAATTCGACGAAGTCTTTTGCCTAGAGACCAGTTTGGGAAAACCATCTGCCGAAATGGCAGATCTGGCGCAGGAAATCGAGCGTGTCGAATCGATGCTTACTGCGTTGAAAGCGCACTACGCGCATCTCGACAGGCACATTCAGCGGAGCACCCAGTATATGCGTTCTTCTTCCATTCGCCGGCTTCCAACCGAAATCCTCGGAATCATCTTTGCATTTGCGTGCACGTCGTTCCAACGCAGTGAATATAAAACCCCACTCTCCATCAGCCTTGTCTGCTCGAAATGGCGTGACATGGCGCTCTCTACGCCTTCGCTATGGACACACATATACATCGCGCCTTACTTGGATGGCTTCGCTGTATACGAACACTATCTTGAACGATGCGGAAACATCCCCATTTCCGTCAAGGTTGAACTTCCTTACAAAGAACGGCCCATGTGTGATGATTGCGACGAAAACTTTCCATACGAGGAGACCGACGACTATCACACCGAGCTCGTTTCGGCTATGTATCGAAACTGTGCTCAATGGAAGGTTGTCGAGCTTTGTACGAATCAAGAGGACACCAATCTCTTCGGATATCGCATCCAAGAATTGGAGCGCCCTCTTCTGGAGGCCCTGACATTGGTGAACAAGGGTCCCGTGCGTTTTGTTCAACGTGACTTGTTTGATGAAGCGCCTTTCCTGACACGTTTCACACTAATGGATCGGGAGGACAAAGGGGAGGGATTCATTTATGTCGCTGGTGCATTGCCCTGGCACCAACTTCGTGAAGTTTGTACTCAGAGTGACGTGTACAATCTGCGACATCATCTAAACGATGAGTTGGACGATGGCAATAATCTAACACTCGTTCTCAGGCCGCACCGTTATGAGATTTACCTACCACTCATCGGATTTGTACCATTCAGTCTCCGCATCTCTACTCTTGTGCTCGATTCGGTGATTTGGACGGGCTCGCTGCTCGCGTTCTTCCGAAGCATCACCATCCCCACCCTCCAAAGCCTTACAATGACGTCTCCCGACCCAAACGCGACATGTAGATACTTCGAACCCTCAGACTGGAGCGATCCCTTCTTCGTTCTTCCCGAATTTTTGGATCAATCTGGATGCACTTTACAGACATTCACTGTTATTATGCGGGGTCAGTTTGTTGATGATGACATTTACGAAGGGTTCTTCCACAAATACACTGCTCGACAACCCACGTTGGAAGAGAGTCTAGTTGGTGCGCTTCACAGTATGAAGGACTTACGAGTGTTGCGCATCATCGAGGCTGAGTCGGGACCATCGCTATTCAGTGAACAGCTTTTCCAGGAGATGGCCGAGGGCCATCTCTTGCCGGAAGTTACGTCGCTGGAGATGGTGTGGGCGGAAGATCGTCAACCAGTAGACGCTTTTATCCCCATGCTCACGTCGCGTGGTGGACAAGGAGGTGCAGGGAAGGAGACTCTATCCTCCGTCGTTCTCGGTGTTCGAAATGGAGGTGACCTTCGAGGTGATGTGCTGGACTGTATGGCAAACTTACGACAGCATGGTGTTCGGGCAACTCTATGGTAACGTGTACCTATGATCAATCCGATTCACTCGACCAACGCTAGCAGTAGTAGAATGTCCGTAGGGATAGGTAAACGTCTCACTCGCGCCTAGCATCCTTGCACAAATTTCCTCTTCTTGCGACCACTCTACAACAATCTTACAGAGTAACTGATGGAAAAATCGAACGGCGCAAGGTAGGTAGGTAGAACCGGCACAAGGTCCCAATGAGGAACGGCCGTGTGTGGAAATGTTATGGTGGGCGAGACCCGATTTCCACCCAATGTCAAGTAAGAAGGTTGTAGTTGAAAGGGGGAAAAGTAGTCTAACTCTTTAGGGCCGGTCCGGCGCGGATCGATCCCCTCTTACGTTCCGTGCAGCTTGTCACTTGCGCCGCCTTCGGGCTGTTCATCAAGATGTCAACAGCACTGGAATCCAGATATAACTCCAATGAAGAGCGTGCTACTCTGTCCATACTACCTTCACTTGTCCAGCTGCTCCTAACCTCTGTGTTCTTGACTCTGATCCCAACTTGCCACACATGCCTTTCCAACTTGCTTCCCGGCAATCTCCTTTCCAAAAACCTCCTCCTTTCCCGAAACCTCCACCTGTGGTCCCAACTCCCTATAGTATCTTCAAGCTAGATCCTCAGACATCTGACGATCTCGCCGTTGACTCTAAGACCCCGCAGTTATTAAAGGTAACTTGAACTGAAATCCACCATACCCGACTCTGATGTAAAACTTTTATAGCCTGCTGGATATGATCGTTTGAACCAGGATATGTCATTCGGATTTCCAGGGCCCGACCAGGAGGTCCGGAGTTGTGACCGACTTATCGAACTACTCAAGGAGTACGATAAAAAGACTTGCGGAAAATGGACAGAAGAGATTGATACATTGCTTGTGTTCGTAAGTATCGTGTTGTATGAACTGGGTGATGTCACAGAATTGAAATATTACCAGGCTGGCCTCTTCTCTGCAGTCGTGACCGCCTTTACTGTGGCGTCATTTGCGTGGCTGCAGCCGAAGGAACCGGACACCGCCGTCCGCCTTCTACTTCAGATATCACAGCAGATCCAGCCCAATGATCCTGGGTCGACCCCTAACGTCACTACAACGATTCCTCACTCGGAAGCGGGTTCCCCTATAGACTATGTCCGAGTCACTGCTCGCCACGTCAACGCTTTATGGTTTTCCAGTCTTTCGCTAGCATTGTCCGCAGCGCTTGTAGGCATATTGTCTAAACAGTGGGTTCGACTCTATCCACTGACGAACAATCTGGACGCACTGAAGGCTTTCAGTATCCGTCAGATGCGTCATGAAGGCTTAGCGTCGTATGGCGTTCCAGCGACAATAGCATCCATTTCTATCTTCCTTGAAACCTCTGTCGTTCTCTTCTTCGTGGGATTGGCGTACTTTACGTGGAACCTCGACCGAATGGTTGGTATCCCCGTTCTCATCATCGCCTCGTTGGTCGGCACCTTCCTCATTATAACCACCATCACCCCTTTCCTCCAATATATATATGTCACCCTTCGACGATCGTTCAACCCATTGCCTGCGCAATGCCCATGGAAGTCTCCCCAGTCATGGCTCTTGATTAAAGCCTGGAATCTCGGGTTGCGCATTGTTGGTGCGGTCGTTGGCTATGCGATATTCCAACGCAAAAGTGATCTCATCGAACGACAAGAATATCCTCATCCGCCGCTGGTGGAGTCGATTTCTTCTTGGTCGTCTTTTGATCAATTATGGACATCTCAGAATGACCAGTGCGATGCTACGCTTCTCGCGGGGCCTGGTGCACCCCCTTATCTATCGTCTGGCCTGCCATGGGCCCTTGAGAAGATCGAATCCCCCGAAATTCCCATCCTCACATATCACATCCTCGCTAAGGCAATAAAGAGGCACGACAAGCAATCATTGCGAATCTTCAACCTAACCCGCCCAAGCCCAGAAGTGGCTCATCGCGCTGCCGCAACGGTCTCAAAAAGCTGCATCGGAAATGCCCATCTAGTAAAAACTGTGATCAATGACAAAGGAGCAGATTTCCTTCATCAGTACGCGTTGGAGGATGATCGGCGGGTTCGAATCAATCGGACTGTGCCACACTGCATCTTAGCTGCTTTTGACGAATGGGCAACCTGTTCCATACACTCGAGTAGCTGCAGCGCAGAGTTCACGCAAGCAACCTTGCTCTACCTCACTGAAGAAAAAGGTGCTATAGGTCTAGAGCATTGTGTACGCGTAATCAACGCCCACTTAGGTCACGAGGGAAAAGGGAATATATTTCCACTGAACGCTACGAACGAGCAAATTCCAAAAAACAAATACAACATCCCCTCTGGTGTCCACGTTATATTTTCTGCTCATATGGCGGCGTATCTTGGCGAGACGGGGGGTGGAGCAGAAAACAACTCGCGTCGCTTAAATGCCTTGAAGAGTTCATCGCGCTTTGATGAAATGCTCCTTGACGTCGTGGAACAACTGCTTGAGCTTGACGTGGTTCATGTAAACTCGTATGATGAGTACGAAGTGTCCGGACGTGATTTCCTGTCGGCTCATAATATTCCCCGCCTTCCTTTGCATACTTTGGCGTACTTTCCAGATATCGTACGATACTATCTGGCTCGCAGGGCTGTTCAGGCCGGCTTCTCCTGCTTCAATAAAACACTCAAGCTTCTGGATGCCTATATATCCAAGCACTCGGATTTAGATGCCTCGGTCATTGTAGCATTTCAGAAGCTGATTGGGAACGAGCTTTGGAACTTGGTGAAGGCCCTAGGAGAAGAATATTTGGAGCCCCCCCTCGATATTTACCTGAAATCCCTGATCACAACCCTACAGCAGCGCTCGTCAACAACAATTCCAGCCGAATGGGAGAAGGTAATTCCCATCATGCAGGACCTAGAACTTCGACTCGGAAGACGCCTTTCTCAAGGACCTGATCCTCGCGCATTTCGAAATCCCTCGTCTTCGAAAAAATCGACTAGTCACTCTTTTGTAACTGTCTCACCACCTGCGCTCATCGCAACAGGCGTTATTCCACGCAATCCCGTTGTTGGTTCTCCAGGTGGCGAACATGACACAGAAGTTCATCCCGCATCACCGTACCCTCCTGACCAATTTCCCGCGAGCGTGATACAAACAGGCTTCGCTCTGAACGACGATGAATATTCTGCACTTCATTTCGATGGCACTCTCCATTCCGGGCCCCGCCGTCGTGACCAAAGGGAAGAGCTCAAAAGTTCTCGCCATCTAATAGAGGAAGTGGAGACGCCTGGTGCTGGAACAGAGTCATCACGGCTGGGCTTAGAAACGGGCAGTGTACAAGAGGCGAAGGGTACGGACAAGAGCGAGGAGGATGTGATAGCGCATGCTGCATCCTCGAACGAGCGAACGAAACTGAGCGACACTGCGTCCAATGTCTGAAGTTAACAAGGCGTAGCTATGAACAAACGCTGTGCTATACTTCGTAGAAACCAAATCGACTCCCTTCAGCGTAAAGATACAACGGTCCGTGGTTATCTGACTCGGAGTGAGGGACCAGGAAGCGAGCAACAACACCCTAGGTAAGAATAAAGCAAACAGACAGGAGACAGAAGAGACACTTTGCAACCAGGTCCGTAGTTTGTTGAGCCTCATGGGGACTCGGCACTTAGGAAGACCTTGACAATCATACGCGTCAGTACCTGTTCCAAACGGAGGGACGCCACGCGCAGTGAACAAGAGAATTAATCCCGCAGTAAAACTGGACGTAGAATCAATGTATTCATTCGCTTCAGAATAGCAAGTAAAACGATGTGCACCACGCTAACGAACCCCTCTGCCGTGGAAGCAGCAGAAGGGAGATACGGAGGTGTAGTCTATGCAATGCACCATTAGTTCATCTCCCTGCGAGGGCCCCACAATACGACGCGCCGACCACTGAAAAGCCGACACTAGTAAGAAAGCGGGGGGTTATAAGTCTGAAGAAAAAAAGGCACGCGCGGAAATTCGCGGTTATAGTGCAACTGTAGGGCCGGTCCTTGGACCGGCAACGGCCGATTCCTACCACTACACATGCTTTGTCCAGTTGCAGCAGTTTGGGCTACTTGGAGATGTATCCAGTGCCGAAAGGAACCCTTGAATGGATAACCGCGTGGCACCTTCCTTCTGTACTGTTATTTGACTTGTTTCCGCTGCTTAGGATGTCTTTCTGAATCTTTAGGCCTAGTTAGAACTTAGTCCTGCAGCAGTGACTTATCCACCAAATATGAGACCCGACAATATTAACAAGACAAGGTGTTGGTGCTCGGAGAGCGTCTAAATTTCTAAACTCAACAAGCAACACGTACGAATCACTAATTACAATTACAGTATCATAAAAAGTAGTGGCAGGTCATACTAATCCTTGTAATTAGCCAAAGACAATCCCAACTGACCCCGCGTCGTGTTAGCCACGAGCCCCGCTTCCTCTTTAGCCAAATTCTGCGGGCCGCCATACATATCATGAATACCTTTCCGGGCATTAATTTCCCGCAACACAATCCTCGCCTCCTCGTCATCAGTCAAAGCATCTATCTCGTCCTCGAGCATCACACGCCCATGCGGATCCAAAAGCTCCTGCGAGAGCTGTTTATAGACGCTCGAGATCATCTCTGGCGTCGCTGGCGTGACGAGAATGTGGGACACAAAGTCCATGGTGCGTTGGAGCTCTGCTTCCTCCACAGGCTTTTTCACATCGAGTGTGCCTTGGATCACTGTACAACCGGAACGCGTCATTCACACGCCACATCAAGAATGCTGTTGAGTTGCATACCTGGTCTAATGAGATCAAACGCGCGATCAAAGTTATCCGAATTGATGTCGCTGAGAACAGGCAATGATTGCGCCCGAATTTGTTTATAGGCGCCAAGCACGACGACCAGAAACCTGTACGACGAGGTTGGCAAATAGCCCAGGATAGGATATTGGGGTCAATGCTGACCTGGTGTACGACACTCCCACCTTCTTGTCATGGTAGCGCCATGCGACTTCTTCCGAGCAGTGTCCTCTGATAGAAGCCGCAATCGAAACTGCGGCTGTGAAACCTCCAGAAAGAGCTAAATGAACACTGCGTCACAGTTAGATTATGATCCAAGGGGGGAAGAAACATGAATGCACAAACCCTGAGCTGAAGAACGGATCGATGAATGCTGAAGAGCAGTCGTCAGCAGGAAAAAAACTAAGCCGATGCGGCTCATACCTGAAGCATCTCCAATAAGTCGATAGTTTGGCCCCGCATAGCTTGAAGCTGAGTAACTGTAGTCGGTTGCCGATTGGATGCCCAGCTTGGAGTCGTGCAGCTTCGCGTCGGCTAGCAAGTCTCGAAATCTGGGCAGAAACTCCAACTGGGCCAAATAATGCTCTTTAATCCCTTTACCCGCCTTCTTCCTCGTGTTACTTTCGTAATCCAGAACGAAACCGACAGAAAATGTAGAGTCATGGAGCGGGATGTACCACGCCCATCCGCTCTCGTCTGTCAGGGCTTCAAAGAAAGGAGCATTGTTGCGGTACGTCCCAGCCGCGTACGCCTTTCCTCCCGTCCAATATCCCCATGTGGCGATATTCTTCAAGCTCGAATTCATATTCCGGTTCTTGAGATATTTCGTGGACATGATGCCCTTGCGCCCAGAAGCATCAACGAGGTAGTCAAAGTGTATCGTCCCCTTCTGCCCGGACGGTCCCTCGTAGTCCGCG